>CAJNIZ010017602.1:35671-48801 GCA_905231905.1 Symbiodinium pilosum
CAGCGGCGGCAGCCCTTAAATATAAAGGTAGTATAAAAGGTTTTCCCGATATGGCCCCAATATGACTGTGAAGTCTTCCCAGCGTTCCTTGAGGCAGCACAACGTTACAATTTGTTGACACTGAGACACTTTCAATGCTGAACTACCTTCAGACTCTTCAGATTGCTGCAGCCACCAAAAAATACGACGGAGCTGATTCGCATTGAGTAGTTTGCCTTGCCCTGGAGCGCGCCCGTGGACAACTTGATGTTGTACCTGCGCAAGGCAATACCCAGCCCAGTGGCTAAGCAGAAGACACTGCTCTCATGCCTGCTACTACTTTGCCGCTTTTCCAAAAGTTGCTCTTGCCATAACTTTTGATGCTGTTGTAATATTGTACCTATGGCTTGGACATTTCGCGTGATTGCCACCATGCCAAGGCACCACGGAGTGTCGGTGGCGTCCTGGAGTGGCTGCTCAGCATTGTGCAGTCAACAGTACGCAGGCAACCTCTTGCGATGAAACAGCCCCTCGACAGAGAACCGAAATGAACCGAACATCCATACATCCATAGTGGTGCGGGAACCAGTCTTGCAACACTCACCTGTTACTCTAGGGCATCTAACGTCCGGCCTGCTCCTGTCGCACTGCCGTCTTCGCAAGTTGAGTTGCAAAGTCCCTCTCGAGGTGTTTCACAAGCTCCTGCAGGCTGAGGCGTCACGCAAAAAGAGAAGCATGTTGCTGATCTTCCTTGTTGGCTTCTTCCCCCTGTTGAAAATCGATGTCACACCACTGCCTAAGCACAGACCAATCGGAGCGCTAAAAAGACTTCCGTCCCTGGCCCCCCTTTGCTCTTAGGCGCCTTCGCATCAAGGCTTCCCGTTCTTCGGTGGCCTTGGCCTTCGGAACGTGCCCACGGACTTGCGAGGGCGGCAACATGAAGTGCCGAGGCGCGATGGTGCGGATGCATTGCACGGCCGCATCGTCTTTGGTGTAAACCCCGCTATCAATCAGGTCCTGAACATGCGCAGAGCAGAACAGCTGCGAACCACCTGCACCGTGAGCGAGCGCCTGCGCTTTGGCCTCCAGCTCGTCGGCTTGCGCAAACGCATTGGACAGGCACAGCTGCGCTCCACCAGCCCAGCCTCTGCAGCAAACATAAAACATACAGATACACACAGAATGTGCCTTTCTATCTGAGACTACGACCGAAAGAGGCCAAGCACCGGTCATTCTCCGATGCGACCTCTATCGCCCATTCCTCAAAAAAATGTAGGATGCAAAGTCAACGTCTCCATGCATCACATAATACATCTTGCTGTGCTGCGGACCTCCGGGACGACCCCGTGACCTTAAACGCTTCCCTCTTGAGATTGCCAGAATGGACAGCTCAATGGCCCACCTGTTTCCGCTCCGTTCGGCTTTGGCTGCCATTGCCCACGATACTCCAACACTGAATCCTGCTCAAGCCGCTAGCGGCGTCTGCCAGTCTGCCACAAGTGCTCAAGCATGCGCAGTTTCTGTCCTTGGTGCTGGGAGTACCTGGCATGACATCCCTCAGACGAGCACAGGGAGAAGCACTTTGAGCTGGCCTGCACCCTTCAGCAGCTCCAATATCCGAGCTGTGGCCACATCTGGAGCCTGTCAATATCAGGTCAACATGAGCGGGGCAAACGGTTTCAACGTGTGTGTGCGCGCGCATCGCATCTACCAAGCAGGATGCACCATTTTCGTCGGACGATCTTGCGCAGCGTCCTCCTGAGCAAATGCAACCTCAGCCACATTCTTCTTCGGGTCGAGATGCGCAGGTGTCTGCCCAAGAAATGGCAAAGGAGCACCCTCCTACGTCGCAGGATGCGGGAGACCAGCGAGAAGGATCTCCTTCTTCTGCACTTCTGCACAGATGGTGGCGCATGTCGGGCGGGCGCGGATGTAGTGGGCGCAGTGGTGAGCTCAAAGAGGCAAATCTCAGAACCCAGAGCGTCGTCCACACTTGTTATGAGCTGTATGGCCCAGCCCTCCTCCTCTAGCGACCGCTGCATGCGAGCAAGCAGTTCAGGCTGGTGTGCTTCCTGCGCCCAAAGCACCTTCAACGGTGGCGTTCCTCTGAAAAAGCGGGCCACTACCTGCAGGACATTGAGCAGCGGCTCATACTGCGGCTCATGGTACAAGACGTCTGACATCAGCACTCTGCTGAAATCGTGGCCCTGAGAAAGCCAGCTCGTCTCTGCCTGCTGCCAAAGCAGTGGTTGTGCCGTGCAGGCCGCGACCTCACCATTGAGCTCAAGATTCGCTTGCAGGAGTGGGACCAGACTTGGAAGGTCAGTGAGCATCAGCCGCGGTGCACCTAGCTTGCGCGCCACCAATCCAGCCAAACCAGTTCCTGCACCCAGCTCCAGCACCGGGGATCTACCTGCCCACTCCGGAGAGTCAGCCAGGTGTCGTGCCAGGAGCAATGCCGAATCCCAGACTGTGCCGCCTCAAGCGGGCGGATCATGGAATTGTAGGTCGTGCGGTTAACTTTCCCTCCAACCCTTGCTCCCTTTCGTCCGGCCTGTTGTCATCGGATCGCTGCTTTCCCATCCCGGCATATGTGAAGCTTGTGATACAACCACCGACTCGGTGGAAGCAGCTTCGCCTGGATGCGAAATCAGCAGGAAGACAAGCTTGCTCGTAGGATGTCACGCAAGCACAGCGTTTCTTTCACAACTTTGGTACCTAGAATCAGCCTCACTTTGGCTTTAAAGCGGCGTGTGTAGTCGCAAAGGGACCGCCGCCACATCACAGTCTCCAAGTTGCGGAGGTCCTCTCATGCACTTACAAGAACATGCTAGAGGCCACAAAGGCTGCTATTGATCGGTGTAGTTCACTCTGGCCTCAAGCCGGATACTGTCGATCGGGGCTCGAGAGCCACCCCCAGCCATGACGCAAAGTGTTGACCTACATTAGCTACTAAAAGTCAAGGGCACCAGCGCATGAATGCGCATTGCATGGGCTTGGGCCAGAGAAGCACAAAGGGCTAGATATCCGGAATGCTGCCGCAAGCCACTGCAATCAGAACGTGCCTCGGGAACACAGGGGGCCATGTCGAGTCACCTGCACACAACACGGCTTCAGTTACATGTGCCGCTGAAATAGTCCTGCAAAGCCTGTCCAACCTCGACATGAAAGGTTCTTTCCAACACAGCGACCGGAAACCTAACGTGTGTAAAGTGTTCTTCTGCCGCACTGGGTACAGAAGCTGCGGATGTCTGAGTCTGCAGTCATAGCAAGCGTGCTCTATTCTGACTGCTTTGGCCAAGAAAGCGCACAGCTGCGACGCGGTTGTACAGCAAAAACACGTCTGCACGTGCCAGCGATGTCAAGGCGCAACTCTTTTCTTTGCCCATTCTTCTAGGGGAGAGAGAGAGAGAGAGAGAGAGAGACAGAGGTCCAAAGTCCCGGCCCTCTGAGCGGAGAGCAGCAGCGGGCCTGTGCCAGAGTCCTTGATTGCTTGATGGATTGCAAGATACAACGACGGCCAGACTTATGCAGAGTGCGGCGCACATTCATGTACGTCGCGCTTTGAAGAAAAAGACAGAGCATGGCTGAGGCATGCTGAGCCACGATGCATTGTGTGAATATACCCTTGGCAACCGTCGAGTCTAGCTCCATTCACCAAAACTGCATGACAAGCCACGGGGCGTCGACAGGAACTTGAGCAGGCTCTCCACGGGATAGGCCGAGGCCAGAAACTGGCTCCCAATGAGACACATGCCCTTCAGCATTCTTCAGCGGAATGACCTGCAAAAAAATGCACAGCGGCGTATACAGTACAGTAGATCTGCCTTAAGGACAAAGTCCTGCCTCGCGTTCAGCGCTGGCCCTGCGCCTGGGCTCACATGATCTCACGTGCTGCCGGCCTGAAAATCGCGTCACATTTGCTTGACAGGCTTTGCTGCCGGCCTCGAGTGGGGACGCGGCTCGCGCTGTTTGCGCTTTGCGCCAGCTCCAGGGGGGGCAGTTGCCCGTTGAGAGGCTGAGACACGGGCCTAGAGGCCTTTGGTGGATCCAAGAGGCTCCGGTAGTGGGCAAGGTCTGCTTCCAGCTGACTAACGCCAACCAAGTACCGCTCACACTCTGATTGAGGATCAGTCGCAGACGGTTCTGCGAAGTGCTGCAGAAGAGAATTGCGTAGCACTTCCAGTGTATGAACCACTCTGTGGAGATTTTCAACCTCCCTTGGCAGCATCTTGGCCAGCACCGCACCTCGGAAGCCTTGCAAAGCCTCCTCGAAGCGCTTCCCCGTTGCTTCGACACCCCGCAAGTTGCACTCGCGAGACGGGATTGTTGGACTTGGAGTTTCTGCGCTCGTCGTCACTTCCTGTCTGGGCTGAGTCTGAAGGGCCTTAGTTGCTTCTGCCTTGATGGCGTCGAAGGCTCGGAGGGTCTCTGGGTCAGGGCTTCGTGGATCCAAAGGCGCAAGCCGGGCACCCAGGCGCCGTGCCGCATCACGTAGTGGCCCGCTCCCAGCATTGCCCGCAGAGCGCGCAGCCCTTTGAAGCTGGGACAGCACAGTGGTAGCAGCCTCTGCTGCAGGCGTCGGCGGCAGAGCAGACAGGTTTGCTTTCACCTGCGCAGGCTTGCTCATGAAACTGTGTCAAGTAATGGGTTGGTGTTGATATCAGCTAAAAAAGGTTTCGCTGTGCTTCGGGGACCAGGTCAGGCCCCGATGGGATAGTCTTGCACGTGCATAATAATGCATCCGCTGTCCTCTAATGAGAGTTCAAGAAAGTGTTCCTAAAACAGAGAAGGTTCCAAGCTTACGGCCAAGCAGCGGTTCTACTTGATGAGGCGTCTAGAAGGTTCAAGAGGGCGATAAGGTTTCTCCAAGGCAAACTTCACAACTACAAAAAGGAAAACATGAACGTGACTGCTGAGAGTTGGGGATGCCATGTTCGGCCCGCCTGCATCGTGTGAAGGTGAGCTTCCAGGTCAGAGGCCAAGATGCGAAGATCTTCCGCAAAGGCTTGGATGCTGGTCAGGGTCCAGTTGCCGAGGCAGGGCAGCGATGGCAATGGCAGCGAGTCAAGTTGGGAGGCCGCCTCACAACCCACCAACTGGTAGGTCTCCCCAGGCATCTTGCAGGGCTTTGCCTGCGCTTGCCCAGTCCAGCCAGGAAGGCAAATGGCTGAGACTTCAAAGCCTGAACGCTGTAAGGACGTCTCCGTAACCAGGTAGCCTGTAGCGTTTGCAGCAAGGCATGCCCCACCCGTGATACCCGTGTCGGTTGTCTCAGCCTCGCATCCGCTGAGCTGGTATGGCTTCCCAGGCACCTCACAAGCCGAAACTGTTGCAAGGCCTTGGAAGCCGACAGCGCATGCTACCTGCACAGAGAAGGCAGCCCGGGCCAGAGAGTCTTCGGACACCACATATCCACTTACATTCTGGGCTGGTAGGCAGGAGGAGTCAGAAGCGGAGCCATTCCCATACCTGGTCAAGCTCTCGAGCGCCTCTGATCTTGTGACGTTAGCTTCGGCTAGAACTGCCGTTTCCAGCATGTCGCCTTCCCAGGCTTCAGGTCCATCCTCTTCCAGATAATCTGTAGCTTGGCTGGCTGAGGCATCAGAAGTTGGACTTTTCTTGGAGCCATCCGACATGCTCGCCTGAGATGCCTCACCAACGGGGCGCACTTCTGGGACGTGTGGCGCAGGCACGCCATCATCTAAGTAAACCTCTTGCTCCGCCATGCTGTCCTCGGAAACCACCGTTGCGTCCTCGGTCGTTGCGTACGATCCCTCAGCCTCTGCATCCTCACTGTCTGCGTCCTCGATCTCATCATCATCACCCTCATCATCATCGTTTTCATCATCCTCGCTTTCCTCATCTTCGCTCTGCATGTCTTCGGCGTCCTCCGTGTCCTCACCGTCTTTCTCAGGCTGGGGTTCCACCTCCGAGGGCTGCTCATCCAGGCTCCTTGCAGAGCGGAGGCATAGCTGGATCACAAAGGCCCTAGTGGGTCGTAGCGCACAATTAGCGCACACAGCAGGATTCAAGTCCTGGAAGAACTCATGCTGGAGCTGTTGGAGTCCTTGGCACATCTTGGCAGAATCAGACCATGGCGTGCCTATGCCTGCGCGAGTCTTTTTACTCAGCGGCCTTCAGCTCCAACAGTGACGAGTGGTCCTCCCACTCGTCGCTGCTCCGGTTGCCTAACAACGGAAGCCGGGAAATTGAAATGAGCCTTTCTGTACTCCATACACTCCAGAGCATTTTGACTCCAGGCTTGCACGTGCAAGACACTGACTCTCTCGATCCCCTACCATGAAGCAAAGGCGCATTCGCGCCAGAGTGTCGCTAGCTGGGCTCCTTGACCTCAGCACCCAAGCTCATAAGCTTAGAAACCCTGACTCTCAGAAAGCTCCTGACAGCGCATCACAAGCTGCTACATGTGCTGCCACAGGTCAATCTGGGGGCATTCCCAAATGCCAGTCTGTTTTGCTGCTGCTGCTTTGACTCCATAGCGGTAGGGTCGCTGGACACAGCCAAAGACACTCCTCTGTGACTCTTGCTGCCCAAAACTTCTGCGTGCTGGCCATCGGAAGTCTTTCTGGCAATGCCAAGAAGAACTGTGCACCAGGTAGTTAGTATGTGATGAGCTCATACACAGGATCATATGCAAATTATGGAGGCTCCGCAGAAGCAACGCTAGATTTTTCCAGCAGGGACTGTTTGGCCCTCAGTCCATGTCAGACTCCTCATCAGCCATGCCGCGGATGTACAGTACCTGACGTCTGCAGGTGTTCCAGAATGAGGACTTAGGGCCCAGGACACATAATCCTTAAAAACCAGCATTCATAAAGATCAGAACTTTTGTGGTCCTGACAATAAGAATTTGCGCTAGTTCTGGCTTGAGGGACCGTTTAGACATACTCACCGTGACGGAACATTTGCTCACCACGGCAAGTAGTGCACCGCAGTAGCACAACAACACTCTGCTGCTCCCCCCATCCTGCTCCCCCCATCAAAGCCCAGATCGCTTGGGAGCACAATTTTTTGGGATTTTCAAGGGCTCAAACTCCCAAAATGCGTACTCCCAGCTGCTCCCCCCATCTGAGCCCAGATCGCTTGGGAGTACTTTCGGGACTTTCAAGGGCCGAAACTCCCAAAATCTATACTCCGAGACGCTCCCCCCATCAAAGCCCAAATCGCTCGGGAGTACACATTTTGGTACTTAAGGGCCGAAAAAAGGTACTCCAAGATGCTCCCCCCATCAAAACCCAGATCACTTGGGAGCACGCATTTTGTACTTGAAAAACCCCAAACTCCCATAATGTGTACTCCTCCCATAGGGCCAAGATTGCTTGGAAGCATGCAGTTTGGGACTTTTGAGCGCCCAAACTCCCAAAAGGTGTACTCCCAGCTGCTCCCCCCATCAAAGCCCAGATCGCTTGGGAGCACGCATTTTGGGACTCGCAAGAGGCCAAAATGCCAAAACGTGTATTCATTTTGCCTTCAGGCTCTTGTCTGCATGCCCGGCAGACACATGTTGCCTGCAGCCCTTCCACAGATTAAAAGCTGCATAGACTCAAATGCATGTTCCGAACTTGCTGGGATCGCCCCAAATCCAAGTCATTGTGAGAAGCAACCTGTCGTTGTGAGAGAAAACATGTCATGGCACCCTATTCTGGCAGACAACCCTTTCAAAAGCCCTTCCTGATTGTTGCTGTCTGACCAAAGGCCTGCTCTATGAATTGGAGCTTCAAAAAAAAACTGAGTTGAGAAGAACCAAGGCAATTAAAGCATCATGAAGATCTTTTGGGGGGCTCATACACAGATGTTTGACTGTTGCAAATGGGGACATAAGGGCTTGTTTCAACACCAAACAAAGAATGGCCTTCCCATGACCCCACGAAGGCTCGCAACGTTCTAAAAACAAACTCCATGGTCCCATCCCTACTTTGACCTAAAGAGACGTACGCACTCTATGGAGAATATAGTAGTTTCCATTTTATTTTCCATTATCCCCAATAAAACCCCAATATTATGAGTATATCTGGAATCCTCTCCCCAGAAGGCTTGTCAGCTCACGTTGTTGCAGCGGATGAACACCTCCCCGAGGTTTCCACGGAAGCTGCCATCGACCTTTTGGGATCTGGGTGGCTTAAAACAAAGCGGATATCTGTGGCTGCGTGTAGCATGTATGCCGATATACATACATGCATAAAGCATAGATTATGGGTGTAGATAGATAGATAGATAGATAGGTAGATAGATAGATAGATACGCATATATCCACACTACGGAAGCATGTCTTCCATATGTACGGAACATTTTGAGGATATCTGGGGAAGCGTCGGGCCCATGGGTCGGGCCCATGGAACAAGGATTGAGTTCTTGGGACTGCTACAGCCGCCACCGCTGAAGAATGTCTTCTGCAGGTCTTCAACATGGATGGACGGTGCTTTGAAGGATCTCTTTTACATGTACAGGGAACCTGTTCATTTTGGGTATATCCCATGGGGACTTTTGTAGAATCTGCCGTTCGAGAGTCTGAGGACAGAGCCCACTCTTCTGTGTTCAGCCTTTCAGACTTGACGGAAAGGAATGAGACACCCAGAAGAGGCATCTCCCAACATGAGAGTCCCCCATAGACCTGTTATAATAGAGTAGTTTCCATGTTCTTTTCCATTATCACTGTATAACCCCAACATAACGCCTTTATGACCCATAGTCCCCATTGGGGTCATATCATGTCATACTGAAGTTATACGGGGATAATGGAAAGAAATAGAAACTACTACTATGGGTTATATGAGGTTTAGGGTTTAGGCCTTTGCTCTAAACATGCCAGACAGGGACTCTCTGATTCTGAGAAACCCCAGATACACGGATGAAAACATGCCGGAACAGCAGCTGGAGGTTCATGTAAGGGTCAATGGACCTGCGCAGCGGTACAGTCTCAAGTCTGCGACTCTTCAGAAAACATGTGCGCAGCTGTCTACGACTGTGTCCACAATAACTTAAGATGACTAGTAGTACCATGACTGCGAACATGAATGATTACCACTATCTCTCTTAGTGTCAATACCAATATCTCACGCGCTATTGCTAAAGCTTCTCATGATGCTGTGACCGCTTTTTTTGCCCAGGCTGCCCAGCTCGGTGGCCATGCGTTGCAGCATCACCATTGCACTGCACAATGGAGATTTCAGGGCTTGCTCAGAACTCGCCGCAACCGTGACTTGCAGGAAATGTTACCACAAGAGTTTTGACGTCTTTGCATTGTCACCAGCATCACCTTCATTACTACCCGCCGCATTTCCGAATACTGCTAGTACTCTTTCTCCTGCTCCTGGTCTTACTCTGCCTGCCCCTACAGGAAGCATACTGCTGCTTCTACCGCTACAACTAGTGGCAGTCGTCATCATCTTAAAGAGAAAGAAGTAGCGGCGACAGATAATAGCAATAGAAGCAGCAGTGGCGGCAGCAGTGGCGGCAGCAGTGGCGGCAGCAGTGGCGGCGGCAGCAGCTCAGTAGTGCAGTAGAAGTGGTGCTTTGTCAATGTCTACCCTCACGAGCAAGCCCGTTTACCACTTGGCAAATTGAGACGCTCGCCAGAGTTACACGGAGAGCTGCTCCATGAACTCAAAGAGCGCTCTGCTTGCGGGGTGCTACTCAGTTGGTCCTGCTGCTTCGAGTTGCACTACAAACAGAATGTGTTGACAAGCGCACCCCAATACACTACCAGGTGCCTCCTGGAGCGATTGCTCCCGGCAGCTCCATCAGAACTAAGCAATCCGTTCCAGATGTGCGCGGAGGGCTTGGCCAATCGCTATGATACATCCTAGACCAGCGCGAGGACCATGATCCTCGCAACCATCATTCTAAGAGGCCGTACAATCTTTGGAAGGACCAGACCCTCGCCAGCCGACAGCTGTTCACTTCTTTTTGCCCACGTTGTTCTTGGAATTCCCCTGCATGTCTGTGTGGGCGTAGAAAGTCCAAAAGACAACGTCAAGCTCCGCTTCGACCCCATGATGTCGTTATTGCCGTCCCTAGTGTAGCGTCCATCATTGCTGTTGATACAATTGCTAGAATGATCATCCTTACTCACTATCATTTCTTTTACTACACTTCCCGCTATCACCAATGCCGCTTCATTCTGCGCATAAAACAGCTCTGGCAGCTGAAATCTCAGGCCTGTGTCTTGGACTTGTTAGACGTCTTGCCTGCCAAGAACTTGCGTGCTGGAGGCCTACCGCCTGTCAGTGCCACCGCATATGTCACACTTCGGCATGGGTTCCAGTGAGCCAAAATCCTTCAACCCCAAACTTAGCGTTGACGTGCACCTGACCTGTGGATGTACCTCGGCTCCCGAAGCAAAGGCCACAACCTCGGCAAATGAGAAGCTGCTCCCATCAAGATTCTTCGCAGCCCCCTGTAGAGGCAAGTGCAAGCTAAAAAAAATCCATGACGCCATGACGGGGGGCCCTTGTATGAAAGGTCTTGAATGGGGTATCCATGCCAGATGCCCACAATAATTGGTCAGGCGGCGGCCGAGCTCGGTGAAGCAGGTTTTGTGCTGAATATGTTCAGGAAGTCAGGAACAAAAGTTGGAGCAGTTTTTTGCAGTAGCAGCCGAGCCCACATTTACACCCGATTGTGTATGGCCGCCAAGCATGCCCCATGAATGCGCGAGCTTTAGAGCCCGCGCGTTGCGGGCGTTATACATTTGCAGATGGACGCTCGGCTCGCCATTGCCACTCTTTGGAAAAGGGGTTCAACTAGCTCCCTGGATCCTAATTTTCGCACCTACCCCCGCTAAGGACGAAAAAGGCATAACTCCTAATCCCTCTGTCTGCTGCAATGTCCAAGCAGCCACGCATGGATACCCGCATATAAGCTTCTGCATACTAGTCTGCCTGAGACCAGCACAGCCGCAACAGCAGAGAAGTTTCAACCCGAAGATGAAGATCCGCCAGGCGATGCGGAAGGCAATCAGCGCAATCTGCACTCAAGTGATACTTTGATATGGACGTTCATATGGTGATCGCTGCTATCACTCGTGCCGCCGTTCCTCGTTCTGCTGTTGGGCAGGCTGATGTGATGTGCGTCATCTTCGCTCAAAAGACAAGAGCGTGCACCCAAGCCTGAAAGGTGATGTAGAGCACCTCGTCCAACGACAGGAAGCGACACTCAACAACCCAAAGTAACCGCTGAATCACAAAGAGAACCATGGAAAGTTCCGACAGCGACGCATTCCATAAACTTAGAACAAAACTACAGTATCCATGGCAACACATATCTCTGGCAAAAACATCATAGCCATAATCTGAGCAAGGCACCGCTACGACCCAAAAGCAGAAGAGCAACAAGTCTCCAGGAGTCCTGGAGATGATCCCTTTGTGCTCTGGCAGCAGCCGCCTTAGGTTCTGGCATGGCTGTTGTGTGGATTCATGTTTGACTACGCAAGGGCCAGCTGACGTGTTGACAAGCCAGTATGCGAATAACAAAAAACTCCAAGCCAGTGACTCAAAGCCATCGATGATGGTGTGGGTACCTGGCCAAAACCGCATGCCAGCAATGCCACGGCTCGTCCAAACCGAGAGCCTGCTCATGCCGTAGAAATGAGGGTTCTTCCTCGTCAACAGCTCGAAGAACAAGCCCAATTTGAGAAACATTCTGAAGTTAAGGCTGCTGATTCAATGATTCTAGAACTACTCATCCTGGCACACCCAGCCGAACCCTTCGCCAAACTGGCCACGCGAACCTTGTGACAGCATGGAATAGACTTTGGAGCCGTGCGCCTGACATCCAAAGGGCGTAGATGTTATTTCGGTCCTGTTGTCTTTTTGGGGGGCAAAAATTTTTGGTGAGGTATGGGGAGGAGGGCTCATGATGGGAGGACGGGTG
Source organism: Symbiodinium pilosum (assembly GCA_905231905.1). NCBI lineage: Eukaryota > Dinophyceae > Suessiales > Symbiodiniaceae > Symbiodinium > Symbiodinium pilosum. The sequence continues at coordinate 47,546 of CAJNIZ010017602.1, forward strand.
TTGGGCGGCAGGGTCCCTCCCTGACGAGATATGATGAAAACAAATGAACAAAAAATAGTTCGGAGGGGGGGATGGGCGGGGGTTGCAGCCCCACCCATTTGCAAATCATGTAACATCATGGAAAGTCATGAAAATCAAAATCATAGGAAAAGGGTTGAAAACGATGAAACATGATGAAGTACCGAAAATGAAAGAAATGATAAAATGCTGAACAATGCTGAGAAGTTATCAACATGATGGAAACTCAGAAACATGAACCATCATAATGATGAAATTTGACGAAAAATATGTTGAAATTACAATGAAAATTATGAAGTGGGATGAAAGATGTTGGATAATCACGAAAATTCATGGCGATGATGGAAAGGTTTAAAGAACAAAAGCCTGATAAAACACGATGCCAGATGATGAAACAACATGAAAGGTGTTGCAAAATGATTACAGATCATGATGTAAAATGATTAAAGATGATGAAAGAATCAAACATGAGGGAAAATCTTGCAACAAAAAAATCAGATGAGACATGATGACCCGTTCTAAAGAAGCGCAGTAAGCTTCATAATTGGAAAGTAACACTAGTCATGACAGTAAATTTTATATGCTACTAGCAATAAGCAAAAGAGTACGAATACCCTTCTGCTTGTATCCATTTATGTCATGTCCTTCTTTCTGTCTTTCTTTTTTCTTTTCTGACTTGCGATCATTTCCTCATTTCGGTTTTCCCGTCTCTTTATTTACTTACTGTGACTTTTTTATTGATTTCTGCATTTGTCTCTGTCTCTCTCTCTCTCTCTCTCTGGTTGTCTGTCCTTCTTGATTGTTTGGTTTCGTTGTCGTTCATGCTGTGTGGTGCTTTCTTTTTTTCTATCTTTCTTTCTGTTCTTTCTTTGTTCTTTCTTTCTTGCTGTCTTGGTTTCTCTATATCTTTCTTCCGCGCTCTCCTACTCCACACCAGCTCTGCTTCTCCTTCCTGCATGGCCTGCATCACGCCGAAAAAAATGTGCAGACCCCCCAGAAGGCGACCGTGCGGGCGAACCTCCACGTGGTGGTCGCTGGGTGACACACTTGCACATAAAGTTGGTAAGCGGCTTGGAATGCATTTACATATCGGAAGCGGGGAAAGAGGTCTCGAAAAGGGGACAGATTGTCCGCGACAAATGTCTGAATTCGGCTTCGATGGCATTTGGGTTGGCAAAGGTGTCAGCTAATCCCTCGCCTCTCGCTGTTCGCTACTTTGATCTGGTTGGAGGTTGGGG
>CAJNIZ010017602.1:53868-67761 GCA_905231905.1 Symbiodinium pilosum
GGGGGGGGGGGGGGGGGGGGGGGGGGGTGCGAAACAAAAAAAAATCGCCACCCCTCCCTCCCCCTCCAACCCCCAAGGCTTGGGCCTGGATACTTTCATAGCTTACCTAAAGCCATGCTAGGGCTTCCTCAGAGTCTCAAAATCTTAGAAGTTCTGGAGAGATCTCCCTAGATGGTCTCCAACCCTTCCGTTGATCCTGACCCAGGCTCTTTTCGGCGTTCCTTCTTCCTCATGTACTTTTGATTACCAGCGAGAAGTAATGTAGATATGCGTAGTTGATACTGTCACAGTGAGTAATACCCTTCACCGGCTTCCTTGTACATTACTCTTTTCATTGGTTCCCACCCTTCCCAACGCTAGATTTGCTACTTCAAACGGCACCTGCAGAACAGGTGTAGGCATTTGTAGATATCATCGGTGAATTGCAAAGCCAGGGCATCACAGAATTCGTCATTTGAAAACATGGGTTAGCAAAGATGGTACCAGAACTCGAACCAAATATACTATGGAACATGACAAGTAGCAGCCCGGTAGCATGGCAAAACCATTACTTCAACATCGTTCATAAGGGAGGAACACAACATGTGCACTCGTTTGTATGCCATGTAGTTAAGACTACTTGGGTCCAGCACCAGATGCGGTTTATCAGTTCCTTTTGCTATATTAAGAGAAACCTTACCAGATATCAGTGTATTAGGGGGAGGTCTTTTCTAATACACTTAATACAGCAAATAAAAGTACAACATGTATTCGGCTATAGTCTCTAGATGCACCAATATATTGGTATGAGTCATATAATGCATATTGTACTGGAAGCATGCAGCTTCATGGGCCAAAATATGAAAAACCACCCAAAAACACTGTAATTTGCTGCGTTTTCCGCTGCTTGAGGTAAGATATCATATGTGTATAACGCGGTCAACTGCACCCAAGATCTGTCAAAGTAGATTGTCCGGGGGAGAGGATTGGCGGGTTGGGGGGTATCCGTTATACTATATTTATGTAAATACATATATATGTAGGTGTCTTGATTAACGCCATGAAGTATGTCGAGTCCGGCCCCTTCACTAGGATCAGTATAACTCTGAATTGGAGGTTCCGATATCCATATTCTCTATGCTCTTGGTCCTGGCTGCAAATGTAACTGCGGCCCGAATTCCCTTGATTTTGTTTCCATTCTAGAAGAGGCCTATTCCACGAAAGTGGATATAATCACTGGGATGAGATTTTGGAGAGCTGCGGGGTCACATTTTCATGGCAATCAGTATGCATGCAGCATGACCTTACCCTCCCAAAAAAACCTGGGCTGGGTGTGGATGGACTCAATTGACAGTTGTGGCATTGCATCCAAGACTTGTCATATTACAAATTATTGGATTTGGCTATGCAAGGAGGCTTCCGCAACAACTGCAATTCACAAATGCTTATATGTCGCATGAGAACTCCTACACAGCCTCTTGCCTTAGTGCTTCCCTGAGCCTGAACTTCTCAAAGCTTCCATGAAATATTCTCATATTCTATGCCGATCTGGCTGTGTTTATTTGCACATACCCATATAAATCTTGCCACCACCAATATGGATATGGCAACCTATACAAGTCGAACTGGCCATATTGGATAGGACTCGCTCGATGTACTTAGCGGCATTTATCGAAGTGCTATTATGTCACACTAGTTCTGCTAGGGAGAATTTGTGCTAAGCTAACTAGGATAAGGGCGAACTGCAGCATGAAGCTTTGATGACAGAACCTTCAAAAACTAGAGAAAAACTCTAAAAAGGTGTAAAAGATATTAAAAACACACACACACACACACACACTGAAAATACAGACCGCCACGGCGCACCACACTCCGCCCTAAACACTCAGAGGCCCTAAACCCTACAACCCCGCCAGCAAACGAAACCCTAAGCCCTGAACACCCCCAAGCCCTAAACCCTGAAAATCCAAAAGCCCTAGACCCCAAACACTCCGAATCTCCAAGCCCTAACTAAATCCCAGAAACGTCCCCAGCCTTAAAACCTAAACACTGCCAAACCCTAAGCCCTAAACCTTGAACCCTAAATCCTGAACCCTAAGCCCACACTCTAAACACTCTTAAACCCTAAGGAACACTCCCAAACCCTAAGAACTAAACGACAAACGTGCGCAACCCTAAACCCTAAACATTGCCAAACCCCAAACCTTGAACCCTAAACCCTGAACCCTGAACCCATACGTTAGACACTCCAAACCTTAAGCCCTGAGCCCTAAACCCTCAAGACTCAAGACCGTTGAACGTAAAGCCTAAGCCCCAAACTTTGAATCCAAATACACGTGCGCCTGTTATCCGAATCGGTAGTGCTTAAATTGTAGCGCTTGAATCGGGCTTGGCGCGTGTTGGGCAACCGTTTTCCTGGCACTGCTTGCTTTTCCTCCTATCGGCAGATGTTGGTAGTGGAGTGGCGCCAGCGGTGCCAGCGGCGGCAGCTTCAGCTCGAGTCGTGGTACTTAAGATCAAGTGTGGGAAATCGAAGCGTATCTTCTGCGGTTGATGTCGTATTCGCCTTGGTCAGGATCATGATGATTAATTTTGTCAAGGCACGTTGCTGTGGCTACTGCGACTTCTTCCGTGAGCGCTTCTGCTCGGGCTCCTGTTTTCTGTCACTGCTGCAAGCATTTATGCTTGCCTACCGGCAAGGTTTTTACATTTCTGCAGTGTTGCATGGCCTGCCGCCGTTCAGTTGTCTGCTTTGTTCATTTTGGCATCCAGCCAATCTCTTTGTTGTCTCTGCCAATCACTGCACAATTGCTGTGATCAATCCTGCCCCTTGCTTCCTCTGCTGGAACAACTTGGGCAGCGGCTGCACGGTGCGAAGTGGCTTCTGAACTTCTACAAGCCAAAATGATTGCGGTGATCCTTCCATCTTCTCCAGACATTATCCGATACCGCAAGCAGTAAGATAAGTCCTAGGGTGGCTCCAGTCTAGGCAAACTAGGTATTTCGCTGCGCCTCATCCTGTCGCACTCCGCACATAGGCACGTTGTGCATTCAATGAGCTGCAGCGTTGGGGAAGATACCCCTGTGGGGGCTGGGCGACCCACACAGTTAGGTACATACGTAAACATATCATAAGATGGATTTCATGGAACTTCAAGCAGTGTGGACAGGTGGCCGCCTGTCAACATAAGATTGTTCTGTTACATGTGAGTATTCAATGGCTGGTCCACAGCTCCAGGGGCACGGCTCTGCAAGCTAGCAAATCGGGACATGAGCCGCTGCGACTCCAGACCTTCAGGAGGGCTTCTGAATTCAGTCTTTCTGCAGCAGCATGTTGCGTCTATCGTCATGAAAGTGACGCCTTTGCCCCTGAGCATGTCCATGTCTGCCCCCGGCAGTCCTGGTGATGGCTTTGAAGGGACAACCAAACTTGGCAAAGGCCGGGCGTGCCTGCGATGAGCCTACTGGTTGCACGAGCCGTTGCCAACTCGGAGCGCAGCCTCTCGCTATCTCCCGTCTCCAGCGGTTAACAAAAGGATTGTCTCTCCCTTTGGGCAAACGTGGCCTCTCAAAGCCGTTTGCAGCTTCCGTCACGCGTGTCGCTGCAGATCCCAACAGGCGCTCCTCAGCTGGTCCAAGAAAAATCCAGGGTCCAAGGTCGGAGTCAGTGGCTTGGGGACAGGCTGTCTCTGGCGGCATCTCGAAAGACGTGGCATGAGACACCCAAATTTGCCAAAGCAAGCCAAGGAGAACCTGAAAGCCCATCAGAAAGTGGTTGCTTCAACATGCTTCACAACAACACTTGGCCGAACGTCCGAGTCAAGAGCCCATGTGACCCCATGGCACAAACCCGTCATCTTCTTGAAAAAAACACTTACCTGCAGACCTATGCGGATTCTAGCTTCTCTCCTGCCTTATTGTTGCAGTCTCACCTTGCCTTGTGTATTGCATGGTAGCATGCTAGCGGCCTGCGCTGTCAGCTATGGGCCCGGAGATCACAGCACAGATACAGATGCAAACACGAAGAGCTTCAAGCTCCCGTGACAGAATGCAGCCATTTTCAGAAAACAGGTATGGCTCAGTGGACAGCTTATCGGATCACGTTTCGTCCGGGATCCACAAGATCACAAATTGATCAACATTCCTTGAGTCAACAACTCAGACGTATGCACAGCAGCAGAAAGTTGAGCGACATCGTGGCTTGCAAGAAGTCAATGTACTCCGATGATCATCTTGCGATTAAGGTGATTAAGAAGGTATGCCACCCATTCTGCCAGCTCCTCAAGTTTGAACTCTCAGCACCATGAAAGCCACACACGTGCAAACTAGTAAGCAACGAAACAGTACAAATCAGTAGCTGGAAGGATCCAAGGGCAAAAAGGGACAAAGGGTGGAAGGCAACTGATGTCAGTGGTGGGTTCCTTTTGCCCCACATTGAAGAGAACATTAACAGTCGGGTGCAAGGGAGACTTCGCTCCGCAGTTGTGTCCGAAAGCTATGTTCGTCAACAGCCGCGAAAAATCATTCAACTGAGCCACGGGATCTCCCTGCCTGAGTGATCGACCTATGCGCATACCATCTGACGGGCTTACTTTGAGACTTTGAGAAATCAAAGTACTTCAGGCCTGTAAGCCCGCACGGCCGTATGCTAAGAAACTCGCTAAGGGGCAGCGCGGGATGTGCTTTGAGCACGGTCAAAAGAGAAACTGCTATGACTTTGCGGAGTCAGTTGCAGCAAGCTAGGTAGCCATATAGCTGCTAACGATACTGAGCCACGCTTCCGAAGGACAAATGGTGCATTGGTTGCGCACGTCAGGTTCATTGCGCTGACATTGGCAATTCGACGGTGCGGCGCAGTGTCAGGTAAGCCAAATGTAACGTGAAGTCCGCAGTTTGCTTCAGAAGTTGCTACTGCACCTTGCCGCCATTGAGATAACAAAATAATCACAAGAGTTTGACTCCTAATCTATTGTGGGCGGATCACGTATCCATGGGCGGATGTTGCAGCAGAAGCGCCAGCAGGCGCAGAAATCGCCACAGAGCCAGCCTGCAGCCAGCCATCTCTCTGCACTCATTTCAAAAGTGGCTCCTGTTAAATCGACTCCACAACATGGGCTAACGCAATGCCTAAATCTTTGAGCAAAGACCCGAAGCGGTAGGGAGTCAGGGTTGGGTAGAGCGCCTGCACAGCCCTCTCCCACTCCTCTCGCTGGAGGACGCCGTCATGGTTCTGGTCGATGCGGTCGAAAAAGTCCTCGTAAGTTTAGAGAAGGCATTACAAAGACGAGGACTCCTCTGACTTGGCTCCAGGCTGGACCGCTTGCCATCGGGGCAGCCTGCGGCACAACCTGCGGCGCGGCCAGGAACATACCTGCGCCAGGGCCACATTGCGTCTGCTCTCAGAAGCAAAAAACTGCATGTATCGCCTTGGGTGGTGGCTGGCATGTAAGGATACCTTCCACACAGCTGCTTTTAAATCCTTTGCAAAAAAATATGTTTTTGCCTGATGTTATGGACTCGGGCCCTGGCACAGGGGCCGATGCCACCTGAATGCAATGTGCAACAGGTTTAGGCTTAGACCAGGTTGGAGTGAGAAGTCCGTACCCCAGCTGTCGCGGGAGAAACTCCAAGCCTGCGCTGCGGGCGTCTGGTAGGGCATCAGGTGCGCCACTGGCACAGGCACTGGTGCTGTGCCAGCCCTGCTTGGGCGAACCAGCGGAGCCTGCGGAGGAAAGGAGAAAAGAGAAAGATCGAAACCGTTCCGATGGCTTCTGCGGGCCTGCAGCTCCAAATCGCCGCTAGCTGGGCTGGCAGATGCGACCTCGCTGCCAAGAGTCCAACCACATAAGATTGCACCTAGCTACCGCGATGCAATTACTGACTTCTCGGACGAAACTAGCTTGTAAAACCCATCATTCGGAAAGACACTAAAAACCAATACCTTGGCTCTGCTTCCCTCTTCGCCCCACAAGCCATGCCCCCCCCCCCCGGCTCCTCGCCGTCGCGTGTTCGCGTGACCTCATAGTCTTTGCCCATGCTGTCATGAGGCCGTCTCCTTTGCCATCACGAGGTCAGGACCTTGACCTGCCCAGCGCGCTGGTTCTTGGAGAGCTCCCAACCTGCGGGCTCCAGCAGTAGATCCCAGCAAAGTCAGGCAACAACAACCAAGTGCCTGCGATGCCGGCCACGCAGATGGCCAGGAGTGTGAGCAGGATCTATAGCTTTCGGTAAGATTGCCATGTCAAGCACAAGATGCTCTTGGCTTCAGACCAGAATCCAAGCAATGGCAGGGAACCCATCAGATGGGGTAGCCTGAGATGCTACGAAGGAATAGAGCGACAGTAGAAAGAAGAAGCAGCCCACAGCAGCGGCAAAGAAATGACCCGCTGTTTCCACTTGGCCAGCGGCACTGGTGTCGCCCGTTTCGACCGCCATGGCGCTGTTAGCCGTTCCAGCCTCCACCACCATGAAGCGACAAGACCCCAACTAGCAGTTGCCAACAACGAGGCTTGGGCACCAGAAAAAAATCTAAATGTTGGGATTCCAGAAACAAGACCAGCAGTCATCTGCACATTCACATGTCAGCAGTGAAATGGTGACTCTCCAGCTGTCCATGCGCAGCCTGAGGTGTTCAAACCCCAACATGGCTCATGGTCAAATGTGTCTGCAAGAATTGAAGACCGTAAAACAATACTAGTAACCCTCCGACATTTAGAGCCTGCAGCTCACTGGTTGAAAGGGCTGCTTTACTGCTAGCACAATAATATTTTAACTCAAAAAAAGTACTTACATCCTACAAGGAGATGAGCTCAGCGTGTGCCCTGGCCTGTAGTTGATTTGAGACTTCCAAGCGAGATGTGCCAACATGTTAGGCCCTGACCTTACAAGGGTGGCTATCTGTTTCGCCTTTCAATTGCAAAACTGGATACATAAACCAAACCCGTAGGCTCAAAAGAACCTTCAGCGGCATCTACTGTTCGGATCCAGGACAGGGCCGTGCTGCCCTGACAATAACTATTTAGCACTGCTGCTGCAGCAGCAAAAAAGAACAACAAGAACCAAAAAGCCAAAACTGCTGCGCATGGGACATGATGCTGGCACCCTCCTTCTGAGTGGGGCCTCCTTGGCCTTCACCAGGGATGATGGCTGCAAGCTTTCCGGCATGTACGGGCCCTGGTTGCAGCTCTTGACTCGATTTAGGCATACTCTGTAACCAGATAGCATAGCATTCCGTGTGATGATTCTATCTACATCTGGTGAATAAGCGTGGCTTCATGTACACTGTCACGTACCTTCTGACGGGGCCCCATTGGACAGAATGGCATGAGCCGCCGCAAAGGATGATCTACGTCATTGTTCAAGAAAGATCTTGCTTCTCCTGTGAGCAGGAAGGCTGGACCCTTCCGCTACAGGGACTCAGGAATACGGGATTGATGGAGATGGCGTGGAAGGAGAGAGTCCACATGCTCAAAGCACCTGGACAGACATCCTGCTAGGGCAATTCATGATTGGAACCCCTTATGACTGCTATACTGCACGAAATCGCCAGAAGAACTGCTGAAGGATATAAATGTCTTTGAGGTTGAAATCTGCATGTATAGCTCTGCCTTGGGCCCACACTGTTGGTGCAACACATTCATAGTGAGGAGTGTAGAACGTGAAGACCTCCAGAGGGCTGGAGTGCCAAACTGCGTTCATGGTAGCATCACAAAACAGTCTCTAGCACCTGGCTTCACAACATCACAGAGTACTCTCAACCGTGTTGCGCGCCCCCTTGCACTCGTCAGGCACGAAGTTGTCACCAGTCTTGCGGCAACCTCAACTTCATTTCATTTAGAAGCTGCTTTGTGTCTGTCAACCGAGCATGCGAGGCACCCTGCCACAGTCTCTTTGGCTGGCAGGTCTTGTGCTTCCATGTAAGTAGCAGGCATGCGTTGCCCCGGCCGCAGTAATCGTTGCAGTAACCAGGCTTCTTTCCGCATTCATCCCAGCAGTCCTGGCGGAAGCAGGGACCTCCTGATTCGCCTGTCTGAGAATTCTTCCTGGTTGGCATAGTTGCTTCATAGATATGAATGAATGTAAGCTGTCCATTCCTCTTGTGGTACGAGGTTAGACTCCTCCTATGCGGCAGTGACGAGCGAAGCAGTGCAACCAAAACGCCCCGCAAAACATCCTGCTACTCTGAGAAAGAAATGCTAAGGCCGAATGCTCGAAATAACAACAACAAAGAAAGGAGGGTGGCAGCATAAATAGCAAAGGAAAAAACAAGCAGGGTTTTTGCCGTAGTGAGAGTCACTATCACATGGGCAGCAACTATCTAAGCAACAATAATCTACCAGGTCGGCAGTCCTTGAAGACGTTCTGAACGCGCTCCCTTGTCACCTCGAAGTGCATGCTACGCTCTTTCTTTTGCTTTGTACAGTCATCATTTCGTACTCTTCTTCATTACTCGTGTTGCTGTCGAGACGTCAGGAACCTGAGACTCTGAGAGAAAGCCAGCAAGCAGCGAGCGAGGAGCGCACAAATTCGCCGCCCTCAGCCTTTTGCGCTTCCCTGCGAGCCGGAGATCTCTGCTACGGCTTCAGCTGCATTCCTGCATGCTTCCCCTTCTGCTGAGCGCGGTGCGCGACAGCCTTCTTGGCATTTATAGTAGCCTGTTGGCGAGTGACTAGCAGCTCACCAATCTGTTTGCTTTGTAAACCTGTCGCCTCTTCGATGCTCTGACCACCGTCCCTGTGGAAAACATACGTGGCAACCTGGAAGCCAAGAAAAGCTCTCGCGCAACAGCCTTCTTGAGTCTACCATACCTTACTCTGTGAGGCTGCCTTCTCGGCCATGTCAGTGGCATGCTCCTGCGTATCCGCATGTGCCACCGCCTTCAAACACGGCACAATGCTCAGGGACCGCTCAAAGGCAAACAGCAGAAAGAAGAGGCCCGGGCATAGGAGCCAGTTGTGGCAGCACCAGCAACCGCCTGGAAGGCAAAGGAACTCAAAGCCAAGAAAGCGGCTGTGCAGGTTGCACAGCTTGCCCGAGCTCCGCCCCTCCGCCTCAGGCCAGAGGCCTGCCTTGTTCTGCTTCTGCTCCTCTGCGGTATGGAGCCCGACCTGGTTGGAGGATGTTGCAGGCGAGGCTTCTCGACTTTTTCTGGCCCTGCCTCCATCGCAGGAGGAAGCGGTTTGGGCAGGATGGAATCCTCAGCTCACAAGACTTCATCCGCTCCACTGGTCAACTGCCAGCTGGGGGTATGGCGGCATCGGCCTACGAGAAGACACTTGTCATGCTTGCAGCATCAGTACACTAAAACGGCTCAACTGTGCTAACACGTGCTGGGCCTCCGTTGCTGGCGTGATCGGGGGGACAGGTGGCAAAGTCACTGCTTGGAATGCGCCAGGCTTCAAAGGGAGCGTTGTGGTCACAGCAGGAGCCGCTGTCGTGGCCAGCGTCAGCGCAGGAGGCAGGGTTGGAGCAGGCATTGTTGAAGCTGGAGGCGGCAGGGTTGGAGCAGGCAATGTTGACATTGGAGGCAGCGTTGTGGCCAAAGTTGTGGGCGGCAAAGTAATTGGGATGGTCGTTGGGGTCGTAATTGGAACAGTGGTCGGTGTGGTGATTGGGACGGTGGTCGGAGTGGTGGTTGGAGAAGTGGTTGGAGTTGTTGTTGGAGTTGTTGTTGGGGTAGTGGTGGCAACAGTGGACATGGTAGTAGGCATGGTGGTGGGCGGCAGCGTCGGGAGAGCGCTTGTGGTGATCTCAACAGGAGGAACGATTGCCGTCCCAGCTTTTCCTGCTGTGGCGGCTGTTTTTCCTGCTGTGGCCGCTGTGACTGCAATTGCAGGGGCCGCAATGACAGGGACTGGCGTTTTTGATCCTCCAGCGACCACGACAGCCTTCGCCACGGCGTCTCCAACATCCTTCAGGTCCTTATCACAACAACCGCAAGAGGAAGCTCACAAAAGGCATGAAGCCAGCAAGATCAGAATTCACAGGCTTGGAGTTCCCGCCGAAGGCTGGTGCACAGGCGTCACGCACTCGTGATGGTCTGTGAGGAAAGTCGCTACCTGGCATGATGTAAACCATGCAAACACAGAGCATAGCATTAGCCATTTCACTTCTAGGGCATCAGCATCATGGCACTCTTTGGCCATGTCAGTGTTGTCCCTGTGAATACTCCAGGCAGGTCGGAAACTGATGTTTTGCATGCTTTACCCAGCCTTTTGCAGCAAGCATTGCCAAGACCACAGTAGGCGCACAAGCCATTCCTCAAAGAGATTATTCGCTTGAATTGGAACCACTTAGCTCAGATTGACGAGGAGAACACCGCTTGGAGCAGGCATACCAGCAATCCTCTCCTTGGATTTGCAGGAAAAAAGGGGCTCTTCTGTTCTCCGTTGAAATCGGCTCAAAGCTGGAGGCCCAGCCAATATGTTTGAGGGGCTCGGGCTTCAGCACCGCCCCCGCTGATGGGCCGGTGACGGCCGAGTCCGCCTGGGGAGAGGAGCCAACCAACCTTTTCCTAGTGGAACGTCCCGGCCAATTTTTGCAATCTTCTTTGGGTGTCTAGCGGTTGCCCTGGCAGCCTCTCCTGCTGCGGTTGCCTCAGAGCGGTTCCAAAGCAACAGAGTGCTCGTTAGGCTTTGACGCAGAGCCACCTGATCCACTGTTGCTTTGGCAGTGACAGCAGCATCGAAGGCGCATTTCCTTTCACGGGCGTAAAGCGGGGTTTCCTTTAGTAAAGCAAACGTCTTTGATCGAGCCTGGCAGCTGCCGTGGCGTCGGCCGCGGAGAGTCCCCAGGTCTTGCCAAGATGTGTAGCCACCATCGCAGCCTGCGCGGCTGATTCCGCGGTGCTGGCCTGCACACAGGAAAAAAAATCTTCTTTGTGGACCGTGCGGCTAACGACGTAGCCAGGCCTCCTCTTGACCCGCTGCTGAGCACTTGTCATAGACCTCGTCGGGGATCGGGAGCTTGGCTGTAGGTCCCACCTCCGTGTCCTGACAACCAAATCAAGCACCATCATCTGTACCCAGCACCTGTACAGGTTCCTCACCTTCATGCTCTCCGACACAACGCCGTCAATCTGTCAAGACGTCATAGAACTCTGGAGGGATGGTCACATATCAAGAGACTCCCTGCCTGCGGCGGCGGAAGTTGCGTACCCTTGGCTGCTGCTGTGCCGCTCTCGCGCATGTCGCTCGCAATCTTGGAGGGTGCCAGGTCGGTGTCCCTGCCATGTGCCTGACCGCCAAAAAAGGATCCAACACGAGTCTGGTCCGTCCTGTTTTGGCGCAACAAGTCCCAGCCTGCGCGGCCTTCACAACACAGTCCACTTGCTCCTTGGGCTTGAGCCCAGCAAGTCCACCAAGTTTGCCGGCTAACCTTCCAGCCACCACCGCAGGCGCGGTGTCACCCTGCACCTGCGTCGCTCTGCCATCTTGAAATCCTACCAGATGTTCTACTCCAGTTATGGCCTCGCCCATCTTGGCAGCAGCCACGTAGGCTGCCTTGCACTGATCCTCGCAATGAGGCTTCAAGAATGTGCGGAGAATTGCTGATACACATCATCATCATCATCATCATCATCATCATCATCATCATTGCTTGTCTCGGAGGTGCATTAGTCCACGCACCTCAGGGCAAGCTTCGTTCCGTTGTTCGGGTTTCGATGGGGCGGGGTGTGGTTTGGGGCGATGGGGGAAAAACTCCTGACTGGTATCCGGCAGACTCAGGAGTAGGATTTGGCAGACCTGCTGCTCCAAAGTTCAAGACGGGCGACTGAACTGACGAATACTGACCAACAATGCTTAGGGGGAAGTCTATGCACAAGTGCCAAGCAGTTTCACCCAAATGCATGAAATACGAAGCTGAAGTGGCAAGAAAAAGGCCCGGCTTTTTGGAAAACTGCATGGCGCTGCGGCCACTGATGACCACAGCCAGAGCGCCGGTCCTCGGCTGATTTGCCTTCATCCTGCCATGAAGACATGGTGAAACTACATAAGCCATAGTCTAAACTAGCAGTATCCCCCTTAGAAACCTCTATAGTAGTCCCCCTATATGATCCCTTATATCACCCCCTTTAAGGAGTGTAGACTATAGCTCACATGGCCACGGCTGCATGACAGAGAAGCGCGAAGCACGGAGGCTTGCCTTTGCAAGCTGTGCCGCAGTCTCAGCCGCAACGGTGATGGAATCCTTGTCAGTCCTCAGACCCAAATGCAAGGACTGTTGGATCAACGGGACGGATACGCAAATGGGTCTCGAACACGTCTCCGAATACAATCACCTCTCGGCTGCAATGAGTCCCTTTTGAGAAGACAGCAGATGTGAATTTCAGAAGAGCCCACGCTTCCCAGCCTTTCCCTCCTCGATTGCCTATCAGCAAGCTAGCATCTGTCAGCTTGTCGGCCATTTCCGGTGCTTTCTAAAACACTTACCAGCCTCGTCTACAGCCTGCGTCGCCTGCCGAATGCATTGCTGTGCAAAGGTCACTTGCGAATGCTTTAGATGGCGCGCAGCAAGATGCCGCAGCGAATGGCAACATGATACGCGTAGTCAACATGTCTCATAGTCTGGGAAGGGGGGACTGCCCCTGCCTTTTGCAAAGATTATCGCTATGGGATTTGAGTGCTAGCTTTCACAGCTTCAAAAAACACAGCAGGGTCCAACAATTTGCAAAACAATGGCCACAGGGCAACAACCAGTAGTTGGCAAACAGAACCTCTAGCAAGCTCTACGGAGCTAGCCCTGCCGATTTCGCACACAGGTGACAAACTGTGACAAACGCAGAGATGAAGGGCACCTCGTCTCCAGTGAGTCCACCAGCGCTCACCGCCTCCTTTGCAGCAGCATCTCCAATGGCCATCGCCTCCATTTCATCAAATTTCATCTCATTTCAGGTTTTCATACCATGCACACATGTCCTGCCTGCTGTTTTTCCATTCCGCCTGTGAAGCCAGTCCCTGCTGAACTCACGTAGGCCCGAACCGCCTGCCAGATTCACAGCACGCGACAGGTACATGCGGATTAAAGGCCTAAAGCCTAAAGCGACTGCCTGCGTCTGAACGTCCATGCCCGCCACAGCAGCTGCCTTCCGGGCAGCATCCCCGGCATAATCCGCCTGCAAGGACGATGTAGCTTTGAGCAGGTGTTTCGTCCCGCCCTCTGCCCAATGCCTGGTCCACAAGGGGCTTCCCTGCCGCCTCGAATCAACGCAGGCGCTATGCTGCTGCATCGTGCAAATCAAGAGTCAAGCGGTGAGGCAAAGGACCTGTGCAGCCACCTGTGCTGCAGTTGCGGCTTGGTCGGGGTTCGACAAATCCTCACAAATCGCACTGGTAAGGCTGGAACGGGAAGGAATGCTCTGAGGACCAAACCCCGGGCAGGCATTGACTGTACCACTCGTTGATAACCTTTAGTAGCTCTCGCTGGCGGGCTGAAGACTGGAAAGCGCAGACTCAGCGGCTCCAAGGCGCAAGCACTGCAACGGCTTTCTGCCTGATATACGATAGCAAGATCTAGGCCACATCTACATTGCTGCAAACGGTTCCACCTGGCAACGCTGGGTGCCCTTCCAGATCTTGCCCCCACACTGTCCGTACCTTGGAGGATGAACAAAGGAGCAACACATCAGACTTCGGGGAAACCATGAGCTTTCAAGTGCAAAGGCTCCCACGGCAGGGCTGGAACAAGCATTGGGCCGCCTGTTGCGGCTGGAGATTCCTGGTCGGTTCAAAATAACTTCCCAACGCCGCCAAATTCACATTCCCGAACTGCTCTAAGAAACAGAAACACAATGATATGATACAATGATATCATAAGGTTTCCCCACTGGGCACCAGTAATACCATGATGATAATGACAGCGTGCCCCAAATAGAAACAATAGTATCATGATGATAATGACATTATGACCCAAATA
>CAJNIZ010017602.1:67861-91648 GCA_905231905.1 Symbiodinium pilosum
GGTTGTGGTAGGGACTAGTCGCGGGAGGGGGGGGGGACGGGACGGCTAGTAGTAGTAGTAGTAGTAGTAGTAGTAGCAGTAGCAGTAGTAGTAGGAGTAGTAGTAGTGGTAGTAGTAGTAGTAGTGGTAGTAGAAGTAGAAGTAGTAGTAGTAATAGTAGTAGTAGTCGTCGTCGTGGTGGTGGTAGTAGTAGTAGTAGTAGTAGTCGTCGTCGTCGTCGTCGTAGTCGGAGTAGTCGTAGTAGTATTGATAATAATGAGAAAAATAGAAATACCTGTAGTTGTCTACAGTCTGAGGCTGCCGGCGTGACTCTAGGATCTGGCTGGTCGTTTCTCTTGAAGCATAGATCATGAAGTAGTTCCCCTGCCCTGATATTAAAACCCCCGCCCCGCCAGCATTAAAAGAACTCACATTTTGGTGTTCTGCCAATATATATATGGGGAACATTTAACAGTAATGGGATGGGCGGGATGGGGTTTTAATGCTAGTGGGAGGGGATTAAACATGTGCCGCAAGGATCTCCGGAAAGGTGGAGGGCACCCCCCAAACCCAACCCTCACAATACGCATTTGGTCCCACAATCGATTAAAGCGCATATGGTACTACTAATAATACTATTTACCGTTCTAGTGCTAGTAGGAGGAAATGGTAATAGTAATAGTAATGGTAATAGTAATAGAAATAGTGATAGTTATAGTAGTAGTGGCGGTGGTGGCAGTAGTCATAGGAGGAGTACGAGTAAGAGTAGGAGTAGGCGTATGATAAGTGTTGCTGCTACTGCAACAACAGCCTCAGCAGCAGGAATAGCAGCAGTACCAAATCTGCGGCGGCGACGGCGGACGACGACAACGGACGACGACAAACGACGACGGACGACGACAGACGACGACGGACGACGACGGACGACAACGGCGCTTGCGAAAACTACAACTACGATGAGGACGAGAACGATGACGACAGCCAAGACGACGACAGCTATGATGACGATGACAATGACGAGACTGCTACCATTGCTACTGCTGCTACTGCTGCTGCTGAAGCAAATTGCGAGCAGTGATAGCAACAGCTTTCCAACTTTAGCCATCTCCGACGCCTTGGTGGAACATCGGCAGCGGGCAAAATCGCCCGTGTCAAACGCGTGCTTGCAGGTGAAAAGGTACCTTTCAAGGCCAGTATTATTCACAAATGTTCACAATTCATCAGCTGCCCTGTTTTTGGCATCTCTATGCTTGTTTATCTAGATCTAGGTTGGCGATACCAGAGGGTTCTCATGTTGGGGGCAGAGAGATACATTGCTGTGACTTTGCGTGCAGGCAGGAGTTCTGCGCTTCTCGTTGGGTACTTCATCACAATTGAGCTTGAAATCGCACTCTCGTCACAAATGCAGTCTGCGCACGCTTGCTCTTGGACCCGCGACAGCTGTTGCAGTGACTTATGTAGAGTCTCTTCAATGGGCTTGGACGTAAGTAGTCTAAGTGCGCTCTCGCCATCCTCTGCTTTGTATGATCAAGCGCCATTGGGGTCCTCTGAGGACATCTCTGTTGTGGGATGTTGTGGATCTGCATGGGGCGAATTCATGGATCTCGGAGGGTTCTCTGAAGAACACTGTGTTAAGGTTGCAAGGCGCAGGCAAATCCATCCAAATCCTGGGCTCCACTGGCAACCGCATCGCCCACGCTGTCGTCACTAGTCTTTCTTTTTTCTCCTGTATGTTTCTGGCCGTACTGACTACAAATACAGCTCTGCTATACTGCCAGAATCATCATCCGTTTGACCATCACTGCCATCCCAACCTTGTTATGGCCATCGCTCAAAGCATCATGGTAGCCAACCAAGAATTGGATTTCAGTCTTGCGGCATCTCTAGAAAGGGACTCTCAACCTACCGGGGCATCTCTTTTTATGACCGTTCTCATCCATCTCCAGGCGCACTGGGAGGACTGAACGTCACAGCTGTGGGTGAAGGCTCGGTAAGAGGCAACGCACGTCAAACCTCGACAGATAACATCTAAAAGGGAAAGGCAAATATGCTGCTCGCTGCTTAGCTAACATTCGCAGCCCAGTGGCCCTGGTTTTCGCAGTACTTGCCGCAGGTCGAGAACGTCGCCTCCAAAACAAGATGTCTCCCTACCACACACATATTTTGGCAAGCCTTGAAGGCGTCACAACTTCAGCACTGGATGAGCATGAGCGCGGGGCGTTAATGTTCGGCACAGTCACATCACAGGCTCCGCAGATTCTGCCTGACTAGCTGTTACGGAATCCAGATTTGCAGCTACGAAGCTTTTGAAAGGAATCATCGACCAGCACATGCCGAGTATTACACCGACAGCATCCCAGGTCTTGGTCGTCGATCCACATTTCACCTCCGCTACGATTAGAATTGCCATAAGCAACTCCTTGCTGTCGATCGTGCCCAGCAGGAGACGAGCCTGCTTCGGCAATCCTCGATCGACATGGGCAGCAGGGTAGGCTCCAGCCTTCGCGTGTCCTTCCTGCCGTAAGACATTGGATGTCACTCACATCTTCTGAGGAGAGGGGCGCTCCGCACCTGGCACTCGGCCACAAGGTAAGTGTTCTGAGCATAAGTGTAGTCAAAAGCTTGGCCTGCAGGCATGCGAGCTATGCTGCAGCAAAGTGGAAGCATGTTGTGTGCTGGTTCTCCGTGCCTGCGCCGTTCATCACAAAGTCATAGGGCTCACACGCATTGGCATTGTTGGAGTGGCAGCTCCTCACGAAATAGTGAGCGCACACATTGTGGAACCCAGGTATGCCTGAGACACAGGCCCACCACCACACCAAACGCAGGGCTGGTTTCTTGCCTGAAATATGCTACGCAAGTTACGTAAAAGGTTTCAGCTTCTTCGATGCCAGCCGAGGCCTTGAAGCCAGCCACCTCATCAAAGGGGCGCGCGTCCATGCTGGACAGGCACTGATTCTTGTCCTGAAGCCAGGGGCCCGTATCAGTGCATCTCATGAGCTTTGAAAGCATTTGTTGCGGTACAAGCAGCAGTAATAGTAATAGCAGCAGTACAAGCAGCAGCAGCAGCAGGAGTAGTAGTAGCAGCAGCAGCAGCAGTAGTAGTAGTAGTAGTAGCAGCAGCAGCAGTGCCTTATCGCGTATTTGACGGTGGTGTTTTCTGTTCATCTGCGTACAAAACTTTGGCAGGCGCAGCATTCACAGCATTGCATGCACGAAAATTGCCAGGGTGGCCCAGCATATTTTCAGCTGCCAACTTTCGCCTTACAGGAAGTAGTTCTCACTTGTCGCATGAAAAATCCCCCCGCAACAAGAAACATGTCTATAGGAGCGGTCACTTTGGCCCTTATCAAAAAATCCCACACAAGAAGGCGATGATAGAATTAAATCAGAACTCCTCGTACCTTTGGACTAACAGGGCGTACCCTGGACGAATGGGGCGATTATGAAATTCAATCAGAACTCCTCATACCCTTGGACTAATGGGTCGTACCCTGGACCAATGGGAGCGGTAAATCCCCCAAAAATATTGACAGCCGCCCCGCTTACAAAGAACTTGAAATGAGCACGAAACCACCATAAAATTCACATTTTCAAGCAACACGAATACCCCAATACTAAGCCAGGCGCCCCCCCTCCAGAAATCCTGAAGTAAAGAGAAAAGCACTGTCAAATACGCGTTTTCTTAGTAGTACCAGCAGTAGCAGTAGCAGTGGCAGTAGCGGTAGCAGTAGCAGCAGCGACAACAGCACGACGATGAACTCTAGACCCTCCTTTTGGGGCAAACGTGCTCGTGACACAAAGTGTATAGATAGTGTATAGATAGTCCAAAACAATGAGTACCAGTCTGAGTCTGGGCCCGCGCAGCAAGACAAGTGAAAGTCTGCCTTGATGTTGTTGCATCCGATTTCGGAGCGCTTCAGGCATTGCAGGTCATCAAAGACAGCGTTGCGGTCGTCCTCAAGAACGCTATTTGACCTGACACCTTTACCCAGGATGAGCCCAAAGCCTGGCACTTTGCCACAAGCCAGGAGGCTGCCTGGGTTGCGGAGGAAGATGGAGAAAGCTGGCTCTCCTCAAGTGGAAGACCCTGAGACACTGGCATTCAGCGTGCCGTAGGCCTCACATCATCCACATGAAGCTCTGAGGCGCAAGAGCTGCCTGGAGCCCAGATGTTTTCTGGCCTTGCCCTCGCCATTCATCAGCCAATCATATGGCTCGCATTTCGCAGGGCCGTTGGTTGTGCAAGGCCTTTGTTGTGACGCAATCCCATGCCTTTGAATGGCTTTAGAAGCTGGGGAAAGCACCCTCCTCCGCACCACACACACGGCTCTCCCCCGACATTCAAGCCGTGAGATTTGTATCCAGTGCGGCCATCGACTCGGCCTGTGAGGACAAAGCTGGCAGATGTTAAAGGCCGCTCTAACTCATATCTCCTTCATGGAAAGCCAACAACAGGCAACTACTTCATATTCTCACTACTATCACGAAAGCAAGCACAATAACGGCAAGAATAACACATGAAGCAACGCTTGCCAAGCCCCAGACTGATGCACATCAGCTTGTGTTCGATGGAACCTTAGATTGCGGCTGGGGGTACCTGGAGGGTTGACTTAAGGACTAAGGGGTCACGGCACGTAAGTCAGGGGTCCCTCAAAGGAGGAGCTCCAAGTCATGGGAAGAAGTTATCAGGGGAATTCAGGGTTTGGGGGCTGAAGGGATTGCGCTGCTGCGCATAGAGCAGACCAAGCTGCCACATCCCTTCGGCTCCTCCAGCATGCAACCAAGGTCTGCCTGTTTCCACAGCATGCTTTGTCAATGGGATAGGAGGAATCATGGTCTTCAAATGATGATCATAATGTTGATAGTAGGAACAAAGTAATATGCCTGATGACGATACATCTCATAATCATGTTCAATAGCTATGAGAAAAATCATACCAGTTCTAGTAGCAAACATCATCAGCATAGAGGTCAGTTTGACGAGATATCAATGGTATGCTACGAAACAACAGCAACAGCAAGGACCTACGGTCACACTGTGCTTAAAGAACGGCATGGACAAACAATAATCCACTCCCAACAGTGTTGGAGCACAAGGTTAATTGCCGCAAAATTATGCATGCCTGGGGGCCTGTTACGATGACAAAGTACTCTTATTCTGGCACTGTACATCTTAGGGTCCACAAGTACCAGACAACCACCCCTGTAATTTCCATTTCATACCTGCATGCCCTGAAGAATCCCTAAAAACCCCATAGATGAAAAGACTGCCCTTCCCGACAACTAGCATGGAAGCTCGAAGGAG
The DNA here is from genome assembly GCA_905231905.1 of Symbiodinium pilosum. Lineage (NCBI taxonomy): Eukaryota > Dinophyceae > Suessiales > Symbiodiniaceae > Symbiodinium > Symbiodinium pilosum. The sequence continues at coordinate 73,148 of CAJNIZ010017602.1, forward strand.
ACTTGCAAAGACTGCTCTTTTCTATCAATGCCTGGTCGGGGCGAGGCGGCTTCCAGGTACCGACGCCCTCAGCATTGCGTACTTCGGGCTCTACTGTAAAAGGGGGTTAAGTCTTTTTTGCGGGGGACCTTTTTCCAACTGCAATCAGGGTTTAGAGTTCAGGATTTCCTCCGGCAACGGAGCACAGGGACTGGTCTCGAGGATCATTTGGAGAGAACCATTGGGAGCTAATCCCTTATTCGCTACCAGGCACCAATTGGTCAGTACCCAAGGCAGATCTTTACAAAGCACCGTTGCTAGCCGCCTGAAAGCCATGTGAAGTCAACCCTCCCCATGCTCACATGGGAGAAGCGGGAAGTCACAGCTGTTGGTTAAAATTAGTCCAGGAACTGTGAAACATAATATACACTCTTTCCAAAGCAGCTTTTGCAACTAAACACGACGTGCGGCACTTTGCTCGTTGGCCAAACGGACCAAAAACAAGCTCTTTCATAATGTTTGTTCCTGCACATGACCAGGGGCACGCTGCATTTTGAGGCATCATGTAAAGTCACGGCAGGAACTATGAAGCGCCATGTACACACGCTTTCCAAGCAGCTCTTGCAACAGCAAAAAAAGGCGCCGCATGTGACTTGATGATGAAACGGATCAAAAAGCTATGGCCGGGGATGATAATCCCAAGCACACATGCCTGCCCGATAAATTTACGCAGCACGTAAGGATTTAACCACTGTACCCTCCAGCAACTTCAATGGGGCTATGGCTTACTCTATGATAGCTACTGATACAGGAAACCTGCATCGACGAGGATTCCCGCAATGCTCACGCACCTTCTGAAACGTTTGCGGGTGAGAAGCTCTGCGATGACAACTAGAGCCATGGAGATTTAGACGTGTTTGCATGAAGCAGCACGAGTCCGAGATCCCGGCAAGGATTGGCTCTGGTACTTTGGGCGGAACTGGGTCCTTGGCCAGTTGACAGAAAAAGTAAGCTGGCAGCCTTCATGTACGAGCACGGACTTCTGAGATATCAAGTTCTGGGCCGGCACATGGTCCATGTATTTCAGTTTGGGAAGCTCCTGAAGACACCGGTGTGATGAAGCGGCCAAGAAATTTGCAGGGACATGCCTGCGGCGCAACCACCACCGGTGCGGCAACCTTGGAATCACCCAGCGGTAAGTGTCAATACTAGGGTGCAAAAGCCTCCCCAGAACCTGGGAGCATTGCGGGAATATGCACGCAAGAATGAGCAGTTTTCACAAGAACCACAGAAGCTCTCGCTGCACAGGGCAAGCCTGGCCTTGGGGACAACCACATGAACGGCAGTGGCAGGCAGCTGAGCCTCATGATCCAAAACTCACCTGACTTGATACGATTTTACGATTTTGCCTTCTCTACTGTTCTATGATAATCTTACTGAAATCAGCCCAACTTTACACGATGAGAAATCTTGCCTCTTCTTACCATCATGGACGCTCTGTCCCACAGCGGCTGGCCTGCAGTGTTGCCTGATCTGCTATTGCCATTGGCCCATTCGAGTTGCAGCAGTCGAGGAAGACCTGCAATGCACTGCATGAGTCTGCCATGTAGCGTCCAGATTGGCCTCATCAAATCTAACAGTTGGCCAAAAAAATGATTTCATAGGTTTTGCCTAGCTGTCTTGCCAGAATGCTGCCGGAGGGACCCCAGCAGAATTCGGGCAGCAGTAACCGTCCAGCCTGCAGTCCATCATTCATGACCATGGCAGAACTTGTCGTAAGCTCGCTTTGTGTTTCTACGATGGGCATCGCTTACTGAAATCGTTATGCGAATTCAGTTGACAATAGTCATCGTTGCTACTATTCTATTTTCCCACCCTGGACTTGGATCTCGGATGCCCGCTTGGAGCACTTGGGATGCACGCCGCACACCGCCTCTGGACCTGCCATACACGTGTCTGGAGCTTACCTCTTCGTAGTCTACGGCGTGGTGCCGTGGTTACAAAAAAAATGAATTCAAGGTTGGGAATTTTGGAGCCCGGGTGTCGAGTCCAAAGGCTGAGTAGAATTTAAATTGTCGAAGAAGTGTTGTAAGGGCTGCAATGCAAGCTCTCAACTTCAAACTGGCAACGTCCAGGGTTTGACAATGTTTAGTACATGCCTGCTCACGAGCAGGACATTGCAAAATGCTAGTTAGCATCGCAATCATTACTGCTGTCCTCGCCGCCACCTGTACCAATAGCGCTGTCACGTTTTCCGTACTTATTGCCGACGCTGCTGCGGCTGCTGTTGCGGCATGACCTACTCTTCTTCCGCTATTCCTGCTCGTGTTAGTGCCGGTATCACCTCTGTGGTTACCACCGCTCTCCTATGAAACTCTTGACTCTCTGAAACTACCTAATGTCTTCGGAATTTTTTCCTGAATCATAAAGCAACTGGCTTCGCATAAGGGTCCCAGTGAGGCCAATTGCTTCGGAACTTCGCCCGGAATTTTGACGCAAGTGGCTTCGCCCGAAATTCTGAAGCTAGTGAAGCTAGTGGTTTCGGAGCTTCGCCCGGAATTTTGAAGCCAGTGGCTTCGCCCAAAAGGCTGCAATTAGTTCATGTGTACTTTCCGATTTGAGCACGCACTCTGCAGACCACTCGGCATGACGAACTTCTTGATTTGAACTGCGACTAAGACCTTGCAAGGAGTGCTGGATGTTCTGATGCCGCGTGTGCCTTTGCCACTGACACTTACATAGCGGACTGAGATCCGCAGACTCCACTTTTTCTTTCCATGTCGACATGGCTCCAAACAAAACCTAGGCCCTTCGACGCTATGGCTTTACCTTGAGCCTGTGCATCCTTCGGATCAACAGGTTTCGAACTGCCGAAGGGCGGCACATCTACACTGTTTGCACAAAATGGCACAAAACACGCCCCGCTTCGCGCGCATCCGCTATGGACGCGAAGTAAATTGTGCCATGTGGTGCTCCTGAGGTCAGCAGACCTACAGCTCGGTCATATGAGCCCATGAACCTGGAACGTGTTGGATTTCAACCCCCACGTTGACCTTTCCTGAGCTGTCGGCATCTTCACCATCGCTCTTGTAGTAGCCCTGAAAAACTCATGATTGTTTGAATAATTTTTTCCGAGCGGCATCTCCCTTAACATCACACTGTCATCACGCACGTCAACCCAAATCCGTCTGCATCGCAACATGATGGGTACCAGAACATGTTGAAGTGCCCGCCTGTAACATGCTTTCGAATATGAAAGTACAAGTCTTCCAGTTGCCACCTTCCGCCTCCTCAGCCAGCCTTAGAACAAGGCCCCTATAACCTGCGTAGTTCCTGATATGCGCTCGCAGTCTGCAGACAACTCGGCATGACGAACTGTTTGATTGGTGGATCTTCTGATGCCGCGTGTGCTTTGACCACTGACACATAGATAGCGAGCTGAGATCCGCAGACTCCACGTCCATGTCGACATTGTTCCAAGCGAAACCTAAGCCCTTTCGACGCTATGGCTCTACCTTGAGCCTGTGCATCCTTCGGATCAACAGGTTTCGAGCTGCCAAAGGACGGCACATCTACACCGTTTGTACAAAATGGGCACAGAACTACAGTGAAGCTAGAGGCTTCGGAGCTTAGTGTGGAATTTTGAAGCAAGTGGCTTCGCCCAAAGCTAAGAGGCCAGTGAAGCTAGTGGCTTCGGAGCTTTGCCCGGAATTTTGAAGCAAGTGGCTTCGCCTGAAGCTCTGAAGCTAGCAAAGCTAGTGGCTTTGGAGCTTAGCGCTTCAAAACCGAAGCTCGTTTGAACCACCCCTAGCGTGCAATCTGTTTTGCAGCTACACCCATCTGTTAGGATCACACTGAGGCTGCGGCCCACTGGGGACTCGGACTGGGACTGTGTGCCAGCCTTTGCCTGGGGCCGTCCACTCTATCTGCACTACGAAAGTACCGTATCAGGCTTAGTACGAGGATCCCTGTCCGAGGCCGGCACCATTGCTGGCACGGGTGGCGCAGCCGCCTGTATGCACTGAGATGGTGGCTTCAGATATCAAGGATCTTTTGCGCAGGCTCGTCGTGCTGCACATAGTCTGATTTCAGACATGGCCATTGAGGCCAGCTGCACTATCCCTGCTCGAAATGAATTCACCCTCAGCAAATGCTATCCGTCCTTACAGCATCTTCAAGTATCCCATACAAAGCCAACACATGGTGTGCATAAAATCCTCCAGCATCGCTACATATTATGTTGATAGCAGGTTGAGATTTATAGCCTAGGCCTAAGACCTTGCAAAAGTCTCTTCAAAGACATTAATTCTGCTCCTACGACAAGGCAGCCAGAATGACCCCCAAAACGAGTCACAACCCGTCTGAGCCTATTATCTCCTCCGTGCTCCAACATACACATCGTTGCCCCTTCATTCCACCGTGACTCACCCCCTCCAAGGAGCTTTATCAAAAGCATCCAAAATCAAAGTCAGTTTCGCAGCTTCAGGTGGCCATTGAGGACAGCACTCCCAGCATTTCATCGTGGGCCTGGTGAGGGAACGAACACCCCAAAAAAAACTTCCAGGCGGGTTTAGATTTGAAGTGTCATGCTTCAGGTGTACAACTGATTGGATTCCAGAGTGCATAGTGCTGGTTGCCGAAGCTCTCCTGAAATACGCATCACGGAAATAGCTCAAGATTCTTGGGAGCACGCCTGCTTGGTGCAACTCGCAACCTCTGACACTGCGGCAGGAGCCTGGCAGATGCCACTCCGAGCTTGATTTGTGCAAAGTAAACATACGAGTGCTGCATCTACTACACTTGTGAGCTGTTAGACGCCATTAGCGACAGTATACCCAATTTATGCAAAAGCTTTCCAACCCGTCAAGACCCCGTGAATTCTCAGAACTCGCAGAATAACTTGGCCGTCGTGATCAAAAACATTCTCTGCGTGCGCCAGAGGTGTGGTTGTTGGTAGAGGTGTGCGACCGAACAAGCCGGAAAGGCCCGAGCGCCAAAGGCCTGGGCGTAAGCAGTCATGATGACTCGTCCCAAAACACCTTGTGTTTGTACCCCTTTCCTCACTTACAGTGGTGACAAAGCCGCCGACCAAGCCCAGACCATTCGCCACAAAGTCGTAGGCGACGCAAAGAGAGGAGCTATGGTCGGTGCACAACCTGAGCAGATACCGCGTGGAAACATGGCAGGATTTATTAGATAAGACAGAAAATAGCAATCACGCTGGGAAAGCAAGGCTCCGTAGGGAGCAGTGATTTCTTGGTTGTTCAACTCGCTAACAGTATTCTCATCCTTCATGTGTATAGTGTATACCAGGTGCTGCATGAAAAAGCATTCTTCTTACTAGTTACCTTCGTGGGAGTGCCTGCAAGCCTCCAAAGCTGGTTCTGAGCCTTTCCCAGACCGTTTGAAAAAGCGTTTTCGAACCTCTCTCAGACCGCTTCTGAGCGTTTTGAAGCCTCTCCGAGACCGTTTCCAAGCATTTTTAAGCCCTATACCGGCCTCCCTCAAGAGCCTTGCCAAAGCCTCCCGAGCCTCACGGTTTCTGACCCTCTCCCAGACTATTTCTCGAACCGTCCCATAGCCCTCCCCAAGGCCTTTCAGGGGCCTCCCAGTGGCTGTTCCGGCACTTTTCGGATCCAACCTCCAACCTTCAAAAACCTCTCAGCTATGCCACTCCAGGAGCCTCCCAGGACCTGCGTTCCCTGGACTCTCTTTAGAGTTTAGGCATAAACTCTATTCGCTGCCTAGTTTCAGGCAAAGGTAAGGTTGACCTCCAACAAAGAAGGCATGACTATGGCGCTGCCTCCCCCAGATTCCCTCCCACGTGATGACATCAATCTTTGGCGTGTCCAGGCGTGCAGTCAGGGCATGCGAGCATTTACAGGTGCCATCTTGTAATTTTACTACTTTGCCCAGCACTGGATGTGCGTGTCATGTGTGTGCTTATTGCTATCTTTGGCAGGCTGCTGAGTTGTTCCACTAACATCATGGATCTTGCTGAGCACGATTCTCCGGATTTTTGCAAAGGCAACACTGAACTACCACACGACATATTCGACACTTTAATCTTCATCATCCCAAGTCCAAAACTGTCATGGTCCTGGTCCCTAGAATTTTGCTCTACCGATGGATTCTGATGATACCAAGAAGGCCCAACCCCCCCTGCTTTGTCAAGTCCACCCTGTTGGAAGCTGCAATCATCCCGAGCTCAAAGCCCTCCGCCGCACCAAACGCAAGGCTCCCCGTAGACTTGAAGACCACGCAGCGATTCCATACCACCATCTCGGCTTCCTTAAATGGTCGCAGATGTCAGGTCTTTTCAGCAAATTGATGTAAGCAAGATCTGGGAAGATACCTTTCAGTGACGGCTACCAACAAGAGCACGGTGTGCACTGGCTACTTCCCAGGGCTCAGCAAGGCAGAGCACATGTGTAGAGCATTGCGGCATCGCTGTAAGCTCCCAATGCATGCGAAGCTCCCAAGCATGACTTCTTGTCCTTGAGTGATCCGCAGCCACTATCCTGGCACTGCACGTTGGTTCTCGCTCAATTGGACACGAACGTGGCCTCTCTTCTTTCAACATCTGAGCTGCGAACAACCTCCTCAAGGCATTGCATGTCCGCCTTTCAGGGAAGCATGGCAGCAAAGCAGTTCTGTCATATCCGTAATGCGGGCTCAGAAAGACCTCGGCAGGGCGCGGAAGAGCCGCAGCATACTTAAGATTGGCGGCTGACTCCTACAGGGAGGGACAAATTTGGGCCACAGTCAAGGTGGCTTTGGCTTTGACTTGTCCTTCACCTTCGGTGCCGCACACTGGCACATCGCATCAACATTGACAATCGAGTCGGAGCATTTGATCGTGGACCTTCGTCGCGTAAAATCGGGTCGCGCAGCAAACACAATCCTGGTGAGCAAACCGAAGTTCTCAAGCAGAGCTCAGTTACTCGACATGAGTTTGGAACCAATTACCGAGCACCCTGACCGGGTATCGCAGTCCCCAGCACTGCCAATGAAGGCCTTCTCGCATGCAATTCCACCTGGGAAGCAAAGGGAGGAGAGTTTAAGGAATTCGGAGCCAAGTGAGGGAGCCAACCTTGCGCTTTGCAGTAGCCGTCGCAGGATCTGTAGGAGTCTGATGCCTGAACAGCAATCATGGCTGCGCGCGCAGACCTGAATTTCATTACTCGGACTTCATCACCACTTGCAGGTCATAGGCAACCTATAGGGGCGACAATATGGCATGATCTGCAAGGACGGAGCCAGCATAAAGACTTCAGGTATCTTTCCTCTGGTTTGTCCATTTTTGTCTGTGGTTTGTCTGTAGCCGCTGTTCGCGAGCTCCCTACAAAGAGTTGTTGAAAGAATGTAGAGTTTTTGATGTCATCCCTACCTGCCCAGCACGGACAAAAAAAGGCTTCACCGCGGCGCCTTCCAGTGGACTTGAACTCGACAGAAGCCACACTGCTGGCCTCACAGCGTCCACCATTCAGCAATGCTTGGTGCAACGTTGCCAGTGACAAGCACACAACCATGGAAATTCCACCATATCTGATATTGTAGCAGTAGAGGGTTCGACTGCCGCCCTACTCCACCTTCCCCAACTCCTATTACCACGAACAATTCCCTTCTCATCTCTTCGTTCTTGCTAAAAAGCAGCTGCCAGCAAAAAGGACCAGGGCCACGGCCCACACCGCGCCAGATGGGATACGGAACGCCACAGTCTACCTGAGGAATCAAGCAGTGCCTCTAGACGCCTCAAGGAACTTCACGCCAGCTTCTGCCACGCAAAGGCCGGCGCCGGCATGTGCATGCCAGCAGGGGAGTGATCAGGAGTCTTCCAGATTTTGGGGTTTCCGTCCTGGCAAGGAGTTCGAGGGTGTTCACTGCGCGGGAATGGTGTTTTCACCAAGTCTGCCTCGCACTTGGCAACCTCCAGCTCATTGACACCCTGACAGCGTTGCTTGTCATGCGCTTCAACCTGTTGCAGCCGAGATTCAGACCACTCCACGGGTAGCGAAGGCCTTGGCTTCCGACGTAAAAAAAAAAGCCTTCGCAAACGTTCACACTTTTCTGACTTCAGCTTGAGCTCATCTCTTGCTCTCGGTGTCTGTGGGTTTCCTTTGCCGCTTTGCCGAGCACGCGACCAGGCCAGCTCCATTCACCAAGAGGTCGCGCGCTTCGCAGAAGACGTTGGGGTGCCGAGAAGTACAAGGCCTCCAACGAGAACCAAGAAGGCTGGCTAGAGACATCTAGAGACACTGTTCTGTTCTGCTGTGTTTTCTGGGCATCCGTGGACCAGGTCCGTCCCTGTATAACTGAACAAAGGTGACAGCACAAAAGCCGCCACACCGCCATGAATTATGCGACTAGACTGCGCATTACGCCCTGAAAGTCGTGGAGAGTCGCGGGCTTGCCTTGCGACTCATAGCACATAGGCCAAGAGAATTCGAGTAAGCCGCAACCGCAGAAGTCAAGCTGGGAGAAATTTAGCAGTTTGGCTCCACTGACAAAACGCCTCGACATGAACCCATGAAGTTTCACGTTGGATGTCCCCAGGCTGACCCGCATATCCCGCATGCCGCTTGATCACCTGAGACACCAGACCGTCCCAGACCGTCCCAGACCGTCCAAGTGTCAACAACTCAGACCCGACGCCACCAAGCTCAACTGCCCATGCGAAGTCATGACAGCTTACGGCTATGACTGGTGACCCTGCCTTTGTTCAATGATCTCACGCACAAAACAAACAACCTGCGCGACGACGTGATCAAGCATTTGGCAACGCATGGCACTAAGCAGAGCAGTTGGATGAGGCAATCCAATCCTGGCCGCCAAAGCATGGTGACCCCATGTAGTTCCTGCATGCTGCTCTTGTGTGGGTAGCAAGGATCGATGCAAGCTAGCACTTCCAGGTCGCCATGCCTTCTCCACAGTTTTTGAAAGCCCCTTCCCAGAACTGACATTGTACGAACACTTACTCAATACCAACGCACGAAACAGAATGGCACGTGCTGCAGCCGACACGTCACAGCAAAGCGGTAGCAAGTGAGGTCAGGGCACACCGCCGCACCAAACGCATGGCTCACCCTCGACCTTGAAGCCATAGAGCTTGTCAATGGGGCTCCCATCGACGCTGCCTCAGTTCTCGATGCTGAAGACCAGCTATCAGAAACGAAACTTGCCGAATCTTGCTGAGGAACTCAAGCACCTGCGCTTGTCCTGGACGGAAGCGCAGCCTTTGTCCTCATTTCTTCCATCATGATCGGAATGTTACACCACGGTTTGAGCGATGGATCCTCACATGACTGAGAGCCAAACCACAGGCTTCAAGCACGCCTTTTCCTCCTGAGCGAAAGTTGGACTCTGTGGAGTCCTCTTGCGTTTTTTGGGAGACTCGCACAAAGTACAGAAAAACATCAGCAAAAGCACATCGATAGGCTGCAGCCTGGGTCGGCATTGCCACGGCCGCGGCAAATTCCGCGTTCTGTGCCTGCAAGGCATCTGCGCAAATGCTGACACTTCCGGGAAATGCTCAGGACCGCCTTGAAGCTCTTTGAGGGATCGCACTCACATACACCGTGCTCCATTGCCTCAGCAAGCGAACTGACAGACACTGTTTTGTCCATTGCTTCTGAGGCATGCTCGCCTGAAGCATGCAAACCCGAGACCCAGGCACCAAAGACATAGGAACAGGTCTTTTCAGCCTTCCTGGCTTGCGGGCACCGTTTCCCATCCGCTGTCACCCATGGTTTCTCTACTGTCAGGAGCGTGCACATGAGTCAATTAAGACGCGGCAAAGTGAAAATCTTGATGTGCAGGCAAAAAAAACAGCGTGACAGTCCATGGCGGTCCACTGAAATCAACACAAAAATCCCTTCCATGAAAGCCTTTAAGGTCAGGGACACCATCATACTTCAAAATGTTCACATGAAATTGCCAGGCGCGCGCGTCGCAGCTCTTCAAGGAGCCCACAGATGCGGACTTGCACGCCATGCCTCCTGCAGATGGCTGCAGCTCGACTTTTCACCATGGTTGTACCAAAGCGGATTACAAGTGGCTCGCTCAAGACGGGGATACCCTGAGGGCATGTAATATGGAGCTGGGGTTCCTGATCTGATTACTAAGAATCAAGCGGAGAAAGCCTTCAGTGGGTAACAGGCCCCGTCAACTACAATAGCATGGCGATCAGAAAGGGCCGAGATTGATGGTGCGATTTGGGATTGTTTAGTGAATCTTCTGGAGATTTCTCGGATCTGGCAAAACTTGTTGCAAGGAACTGCAAGATGTCTCAAAGCTATTGGTCACGTTTCTCCCCCCTAGACAAAGATACTACAGTTGTAGTCTCTGAGCAAGTCCTTCTTCAAGATCGAAGAATCTGTTTCTGTTCCCAACAAATAACGGTTCAGACTCCCGCTGCGGGCAAGTGCCCATCTGAGAACGATTGGGAGTTTGCTCCGAATTTCCGCTCGCCTCATCCAAAGTGCACACAATGTAGCGGCACACCTATTTCCTTAATACCCCCTACGTCAGTGTTTCCTTTGGTTCAGGACTTGGGAGTTGGGCGAATTATCTTGCAGGGTTCTATGTTCCTATCTGGTCACTGCTTCTTGGTTTTCCAATCCTCAAATTGCTGGGCTTCTTGCCTGGAATGTTCTGTACAATCTCAAGGGGTTGTGTTCTGTAAAATCTCACTCTTATCATTTTCCAAAAAGAGGAAAGCTGACCTGCAGGAGAACACTGACGAGAGGGTTGCCAAAGAAAGGACAGAAGGAGCGATCCAACGCAGAGGGAGAAGCGTCGCAGCCGGAGAACTCTGGACAAGCGGAGACGCTATGGACAGCTGGACAAAGGAAAGCAACTGAATAGCCCCAGGAAAGCAGCACAGCCGGACAAACTAACAGTTCTGGAAAGACAAGGACTTAGCACAGAATCAAGGGAACAGCTGAAACAGAGTGGAGGCGCTTGTGGATCCTAAAGCACAACCCGATGAAGGACATGAACATCGAATGGGAGATGAAGGGAACCAACTGGCTTGAGAGCAGGAACAGATGGACAACCAGCGAAAGGTTCCACCTCCGGCATTGGCGAGAATCAGCCCGAATCAACCACCGGATGAGCTAGTGATGCGAAAGATGAGCCTGGAAAAGCAGACGGCTGGATAGGAGAGGAACAAGCGGAACAAGCAGGCTCGGCGGGAGATCGTACAACACGAGGGAGCCTGAGGGGACCCCAACTGAGAACATCGGAAGCGACCTGCCAGAAGTTGGAGACAAGATGGGACCTGGAGACGGACTCGGATGAGCATGGGCTCGTCAACAAGGAGGAGAGACATCTCGACAATGGGAGAATGAAGGCCAGTATACATGGCACAGATATACCAAACCCGCAGAGCCAACGTCACATCCATGAAGGAGGTCAGCTGCGCAGTTCTGGATCCAGCGATTTACGGAGCGAGAAAAGCCTTTGAAGTGGACCAATTGAGGCACTTCGTTCTCTATATAGGAGTACACCAATCCAGAAAGGGATACAACAGCACAGAGGAGGACGTGGCGATGCTGGCGCTTCGCTTGCAAAGAGCAGATGCAGGCGTGGAAGAAAAGATGGCATGCGCACCGGCAGAAGCGTTCCTTGAGAAACGTCTGGATTGAAGAGGTAAGGGAAGGGAACGATGCGAGACAAAGATGCGTGAGACAACAAGAGCTTTCTTTCTTTCATGCCGGCAATACTCCTGGGATTTTCCCCCATTCTTCTGCTTCTTATTCTTCTTCTTCTGGCTATGCAGCACCCGAAGATGCTCGCGGTGGCGGACCCCCGGCCCGCAAGCAGTCCAAGGTACGAGGTCAGTATTCAGGAGGCTCGGGATACCTGCCCATTCAGGTTTACAGCAGGTGGCATACAGAAGCAAGAAACACTCACAGACCCCAAATGTATAACGCTACCTGGTTCGCTACTCTCGCCCCTGCTCGTAGACATTCCAATGAGGTTCTCCCCTTCTCGTCTCGACTGAGCTGTGACATTTATGATTTCCTGGTGCGTTTGACCCAAGGACTCCCACATCTTTCCCCACTCGTACTCTCCTGGCACTTCGCGGAGTCGGTGATGCAAAACACCTACCAGTTTGGTTTTACCTGGTCCCGAAACACCATGTCCCCTTCGTACCACACACACACACAACACACATTCTACTCCCCAATTCCCAGCTGGTTTTGTGCATCAACTCGCATGCGGACTTCCAGGGTATCAGCTTGAATACTGCATAATCTAGGTATCCATCCATCCCTCCCTCTCTCTCTCTCGCTCTCGCTCTTCTACAGGATCTGTGGATTTGGAACAAACCTGCACCAGACACGGATTTGCACAACACGAGCCAACGTGGAGCCTTGATGTGCGCAGTAGTCGATGCAGGTCTTGTACTCTGCCTATGAGACAGGGGGGGCAAGGGTGGGTTCAAAGCGTCTTGAAATCTTGGCTGATCCTTTGAGTAAGCACCTTTCTAATCAGCGCTAACTCTCGACTCTACTGAGAAAGACCTTCCCTTTTGCACAAACTTGCGAGAGGATTGCGAGAGGTCACAATCTTCAATTGAAAAAAATTGCTACCGACCCTGCACATGCCTCGATGTTGGGGATCATCACCTTGCAGAAGCCACAGCGCTGGCCTTAGAACAGGAGGAGCCCAGAGAGTGAGGAACTGTCTTGCTGAATCAAGGGCGTCGCCAACCTTCTTCCAGACAGGGAAAGGATGGCCACAGTCGACCTGCAGATGGCTCCAGTTTCAGACTCTCTTGCGAAGCCACACACTGCAGATCACTGCAGACTTCAGGGCCCCAGCACGCATGTTGCGGCCCTCGGCAAACCTTTGCACCAAGGAGGTCCGGACAGTTGTGCAAGGAAGGTTCAAACTGGGGGTGCCGCTGTTCCATGTTCAGCTTCATGGGACTGGGATTGTCATCCTGACTAGCGCAACTCTTTGAGCCAGCCTGCATGGACTTACACTTGAACTTGAAGAGCTGTCCTGATCGCAGGATGCCCGCGAGTAAGTGACGGTGCCTAGATTGAAGCCGAAGCTCTGTGAAGATCAAGTCCCTCTCCCTTCCTACTCATCCCTTCCGCGTCCAAGCAGCTGTATCTGGTGAAGGCGTGGCCTGAGGCCAGAATGAAATGCTGATGATATTTGGAAACTGCACCTCGGATACCTCGGGCTCCCGCCCTCCCCGTGCATGATATAGTCGTAAGGCTCACAACGGTTAAGAGCTCCAGCACTACACAACCTTAACAGCTTCCACGGCTAGACAAGCGATATACACAGCTTTTCGAAAGGTGCTGGACCCTCCGCCGCACCACACGCAGGGCTCATCCTGGGCCTCACGGATCTAACGAGTCACAGTTGGAGCCTTGAGAGGGCCTTTGCTCCATGGCATAGCAGCGGCATAGCATTCTAGATTGCACAGCTTGCATTCTCGCTTGCCTTGAATCCTGCACTGTACTTGTACTTCGCTCCCTGCTTGCTGGCCGTGCATTCATTCTCATCCTGGCAGGCTTCGTTTTCATACAGAGGGCGCGAGAGTCCCAAGCAGAGGCCACCTGGATGTCACTGCAGCCCCTCGGCGCCGTCCTGTCAGGCTTCTGGGGAGCTGGAGGTTGCCACTCCCTAATTCTCTCAAATCGAGTCTCGCTGAGGTCGAAGCTTCAAGCATTGCAGCTCTTCCGGGGCAAAGTCCAGCTCTTCATTCTGACAAACAAACTGATACCTCCTCACCTCACTCCTCATGAATTCTCCAAGGCAGGCGCATGGCACTGTGCCACGGTGGCTTCAAGGGCCTTGGTACAGATCAGATGGCGAAGAGAGGTGCCCCTCTGGCTGATCCTAGGCAGGGACGGTGACACTTGAGAAGGCCTGCAGGCACTGCGTGGTGTTCGCTTCATGCTTCCACAACCATACTCTGCAAGGTGATAGCCTTGCTCTCAACACCCTTGGACAAAAGACTGTAAGGAGCACATCCGTAGGCTCCCGCATCCGTACATGGCCTCAGAAAGGCGTGCTTCGGAGGCCAGACTCATCGGACAGATTCGCAGAGCAATGCTGCTTGCAGTCTGGGCTGAGCTGGCTGAGCCTGTGGCACACCTCCACACCAAACACAGGGCTGGCCTCGGATAGTGATGCCCTTGAAGGTGGTGTTGGAGCCATCCACGCTGCCTTGGGCAGCATGCGGCAAGTCAGGGCCGAAGGCAACAGCGGCAACAGACAACAGGCCCAAAGATGTATGCAAAGTGGCTGATGCAAGAGAGTTTGTCTTTGACCGCCATGCAGCCGGTGGACTGCGGGGGTGTTTGATTGAAAGCTGCACACCAATGAAACCACTCTCCCAAAAGCCTGGCTGATGAGGCATCCGAGGTTGCCCTGGCACGACGGAGATTGGGCACGAGAGGGGCTGATGAATCGAAGGAGGCAACAGGCCGCTGGTGGCCATGTCTGGTGTGCTCAGGCTTAGCGTCGAGGCTCGCACAACGCCGGCCTGACAACAAAGACCAGGCACCTCAAACAGAGTCCTGATGATGGCCCACCTCGTTTGGTTGGGCATAGCCTCAGCGAAGCCACAGGATGCCCTTTGCCGCTTGAAATAAGCCAAGGCCCGTGCATGCGAAGCCTGGATTCGATGCGGAGTGCTGGATGGGGGCTTTCCAGACCTGCGAAAAAACACCTGTCTGCGCTCAATCATTGTTGGGAGGAGTGCCAGCCTCGCAGTACTTGCCTTTGGCATGGTACTCGATGCCTGTGCACTTGCCCACGCAGAGTGCCTCACATGAAGGTTCAAACTGCTTCCAGTAGAATGCTACAACAGCTTGCAAGGCTTGCAAGCCAGGCCTTGCAGGCATCCAGGGTCTCCGCAGTCCTGCACCACGAACATCTTACGCACCGGCCACGGAAAGCGTGCACTACAAAGGCGCAGGCCAAATGTCGTACAGCCCGGCATGCCGCCTCACGTGAGGTGCACTCTCTTGGGCCCAAAATGGGCCCAGCAAGTGCTGCACCCTGTCTCCACTTGTGAAGATCCACGGCACGCGCGGTCCACTCCACCATCCATGGGAACCAGCTCCACCTGACCCGGCTCGAGTCGGCTCGAGGCTCTGCATTTCATGTTGAGACAGCCGCTTGAGCCTTCGTGCCGAGAACCGAAGGAGGTTGCACATTGGCCAAAGTTTCCTCGATTGTCGCTGATTCCTGGAGGGGTTGCAAGTAAGATGCAATCTGAGCTGAAAAGCCAAGATTCAAAGGGCCTTGCAAGTGGCGACCTCGTAGTCGCCTGCTTCCCAGAAACAAGGTGGCGGTTGGTTGAAAGGATTCCTACTTTGTTTTGGGTTGTAAGCAAACGCCTGGACTTTTCTCGGCACTTGACGGCACTTACGGCCGAAAGTCAATATAGCAATCTCTTGGGTGTAAGTTTTGTCGCACATGGGTAGCTGACTGCATTGTTCTGCAACCAAATCAAACTTCAAGGCATTTGACATTGGGGCCACTACCCTTCTTTAGTTGCTTTCAGTTTTCCATGTCGCTCTTGTTGCATCCCGGGTTTCCCATTACTCCGTGTAACGCTGAAGGAGCATTTGCCCTGAGACCACTCGCCAGGCTCAGGCTGCCGCCTTTCCAAACTATCTGCGCTTCCCGCCTTCAGCACTTTCAGCACTGCAGCACACACCAAACCAGAACCATCACAAACCCAATGAGCCACAGGCGTGCAGACGCCAGACTTGTGCCAAGCACAACGATCGCCTGGCGAAGTGCGCGGTCAAGCTTCAGCACGCCAGATGATGTGCTGAAGTTGGGACATGCAAAAGGAATCATGAAGCCGACCTGCACGTGCTTTTACAAATGGATCGGTCGCGTGGCCATCCCGACTGCTCACCTTGAATTGCAACGCATTGAACTGCTCCACAACATTCCGCAAGCCACTTGGCACCCTTCAAGCCCCTTGCACAAAGCTTCTTGTCAGCGATTTGCTCGCACCCACGTCCCTGAGCAAGCCGATCCCATAAGATTTTTACTCACTCTTTACTGTCCAAGCCTGCCATATAAGGCAATCCGTGCTGTTGGCTGCTGTCACAGCTTGCGGCGCGAGAAACCATGTACAAACCTTGCGACAATGACGTTGAACAGCTGCAAGCTGCAATACATGTAAACCAAACAGAATCTGTCACATCAAACAAACACAGCAGGTGTCACCACATCTGGGGCAAGCACGAATGGCGAAAGCCAACGAACCATTGTTGGTTTTCCGAACCGTTTTCCTACAGCCTGCCCAGATATGAGCCCCTGGGTGCCAGTTTGCACACAACCACGTGGTGCAAAACAAAACAATTCCTGCCCGCATGCTGCAAAAGTTAGCACGTGAATCATCACCTGGAGTGAAGGTTGTGATAATGTTTCGGTACCATTTGCTCTGAAACTTTGCCCATCCCATGATTGGAAACACGGGCTCCACGAGTTGTCGAACGTTTTCTTAGATCAGCTTGGTATGCCTGAACAAAAGCCTAGAAGAACTCAACCAAGAATGTCAAAGACTAGCTCAACGTTAGCTTCAGTGTTTTTTTCGACATGGTTCCGTGGTCGTAATTTTAGCAGCGCATGTAAATGAAAAATTCATCAAAATCAAAAACACGAATCTGCAGCTTGCAATGTTTTCGGAAGCAAACGGTGGAAAAACGCGCGCAAAACTGGTAAACGGTTTTCACGAGTCGGAACAAATCTGCGCAATCAAAGTCCGCATGGTAGCACATGTACTTCCACATCAACAACATTCCATGAATAAGACAACAAGCCTCAACTGTCAAATATTCATGAGCATTTTGGGTGGCCGTTATTGGCACATCCATGTGTGGCCCAAAGTTTCACTGCAAACTGCTAAAAAGATGAAAATGGATCAATGGCTTAGGTTCATTTTGGCTTGTCCAAAATGCAGGTATTTCAACGTATTTTTGGAAAACTGACGCATTTCTACACCAAGTAAAAATGACACAACGTAAAAGCAAAGGATACCAAGAACATCAATTTACTCGTCCAATGCAATGTTTCTCAAGCTCACCATGCAGCGCACATCCCTTTTTGGGTGGTTTCGGCAAAAAGTTTTCATGGTGTTTGGAGTTCACGCTACAGCTTCAGGTTTGTGGTTGGTAGTGGTCCCTTGGAAGTCCGCAGATCTCGAAACAAGTTCATTCCGTTCATGGCTTTGGGCCTACGGTTCGGGAGCTACTGTAAAGTGTAAGGGTCAAGTTTTTTAAGCTTTTCGTGCGCAGCAGCATCATCAGGTAGAGGGCCCCCAGTTCTCTTGGCGTAAGTTGTTTCAAACAAATCGCGAATAGCTTTCCTTTCGGAAGGATTGGTGTTTGGGCCCTCCTGCGTGCTGCCTTTCCCACCACTTGTGGTTTGCGCTGGTTTTGGATTTCCTGCTGTTTTCGAGCCTCAATCATGACATCTCATGTTGCGAGACTTTGGCGCACATGGGTTTGGTCCATTGCTTTCGAACCGTTGTGGCCTGCACGACGTTTACGCGAGACACATTGCGGGCATTCTCGGAATACGCTGCAGCGGAAGCAACTTCCAACAAGTTGTTTACTATCAGGTGGCATTTGTGAGCCTTTGCTAGCATGACGATGCTGACATATTAAGCAGATGCGATGGAGCAGAGCCATTGCATGTCATATGGTCTGTGGACCATCCCATGTTATGGCGCAAAATTTTTTCAAGACTGTCTTCCATGCGGAATGGAAATCCCGTTTGGCTTGTGCTCCAGCCAGAACAGGCAAAGCATCTTGAACTTGCTCACATTGCGGGATTTCG
The DNA here is from genome assembly GCA_905231905.1 of Symbiodinium pilosum. Lineage (NCBI taxonomy): Eukaryota > Dinophyceae > Suessiales > Symbiodiniaceae > Symbiodinium > Symbiodinium pilosum. The sequence goes on from CAJNIZ010017602.1 coordinate 90,962, forward strand.
TACAATTGTGGATAAGAATATGTGGAGATCAGTTCGTCGCGTGAATACTTCATGAAAGCCAGCCGGCGGCCCAAAATGGATAATGGCAAGCACGGCTGATGTAGCAAGATTCAAGGGCTGGGCGGGTACGCGTCATGGATGAAGGATTTATTTTCTGAAGCGTACCGAGCAAAATTCAATCAACAAAATATCAAAGAAGAATATTCAGACATAAATACTCATCCAAATATATCTTCCACATTCATATCACTCAAATCACTCGGACAGCATGCAGTTCGGTGAGGGATCGTTTTTCTGCGAACTTGGGGAAAGTTCCTGCGCAAGCCATGCCCCGAAGCACATACGGCTTAGGGGTTGGATCTTATACAATGGCGTGGGTGGGTGGGAAAAATTTTTGCAGCTCTGAAAGTTTTAGACCAAAGTTTATGGCCTCTCAAATCTACTCTACGACCTAACCACAGGCGGCACACTTTTTTCACTGCAGTTGCAGTCTATTGGGGTGTGGTTTGAGCCTATGCGCAGCGGTGAAACATACTCTCAGTATTGGGCTACAAAGGGACATTTACAGAGTCGAAATGTTTGTTACGCCCTTTTCGACTTGCGTGGTGCTATTCATCCACTAATGTCGAACTCAAACTGTACATGGGCATACCTCTCACTCATCTTGTACTTCCAAGGTTCAAAGTT
>CAJNIZ010017613.1:11112-34798 GCA_905231905.1 Symbiodinium pilosum
CTTGGACCCTTAGGGTCATGCACCCAAGCTGCGAAGAGGCCTTCGGAGCCATCGATGTGATCTTTGCTCTTGGAGGACAAAACTTTTCTCAGCTTGTTGGTTCTCCGAGAAATGCCCTTGACAACTTGTGCCATGGATGCGCATCTCTGGTCACCGCCGACAATTTTGACTTTGCGCTTTGTCTGACCGCTTCTGGCTTTGTGGCCTACAAACTGCAGACATGTGGAGCTCGTGAAGCCCTTTACTGTCTTATACCCAGAACGCGAGTGTGCACTCCACTTTCTTGATATGGCGCGCAAGCATTCCCCCGCGCAAGCGCAAGGAAATTATAAGCTCGAGGCATCGCAGAATCGAGGGGTCCATCTTGCTTCCTTATACACTCAAGATTTAAAACACGCCAATTCGACAGTTTGGAACCTCAGAATTGCAGCACATGCCAGTTACCTATGGCTTGTCGAAGCCCTTCTATAAGACATGGACATAGCCATTAAACCTTGCCATGGTACCGTCATAAAACCCATGTCAACCTTAACCGTTTGAATCAGATCATGCTTTGCTACGATCCTTTCAAAAATGCTGCCCCTTGGACACGATTTGCAAGTAGAGAAAGCCTCACCATCATCAACATAAAAGCGTGCAAGGTCAACATAATCCTGAAAACCCTGTTCCACAGCAAAAACCCGGTCAAACGTGCACAACTAGCCTTCCTACAGCCCAATGTAGGCAATATCTACAGACTTTCGGACTCAGTGTAGGCAGGACTTATACACCTCTAGCCTTCTATGGCCTCAGCTTCCATTTCATTTTTCATGTTTTTTCAGCTGGTTCTCCACCATCCCAAAACCCTACATAACCCAATATATTCGCTTTTAAAAGGCCTAGTGTAGGTATCTGTTATGAACTTCGAGCATTTCCCAAGTCCCACACTCTAAGCCCAAGGAAGCCTTGGATCCACTAAAGTTTAGCGGGTTTAGGGGGTTTAGGGGGTTTAGGGGGTTTAGGGTTTAGGGTTGTGTAGGGCCTGTACTATCCAGGGAGCCCCATACCCCTTGATTAAAGAACATACCTTAGGCCGGATCAGGGATCTCAGCCTCATCCAGGGCGTGTTCTTTACATTGAGACATGCACCTTATGAGTCACCTAGTATGTATACTCTTTATTTTCAAGGTATTGGGCTCGCTGGGTTCTACACGGTTATGAGGTTCTCTGCAAACATCCAAAGCGGACATATGCGGAACCTCAGGCTTCCAACCCCAAGTCCCGGGTAGGTTTGGGGGGCCCTATCACATATCTGGACCCTCCGATGTAATTCCTTTTTGGGTTGGTTTGTTGGTTAGGACTCTTATTGGGACTATACCAAAAAGGTACTACACTGGAGGGTCTAGGTATATTATGGCTTTGAAGGGAGAGTTTCGGGATTCATGGAAGAGTACAGATCATTCGGCCTACCCCAAGACCCCATCTCTGTGCCTTGCATGCCAGCTCATCAAATGGTAGTTTCCATAAATAAGGGGAACCCAATATAGTCTCCAATATACTATAATCCTTATTTATAGGGACCCACCTTAAACCCTAAACCCCAATAACGGTACCCGTAATTTTAGGAAACCCCCAAATAGGTATTCTTGGTAGCCTTCGGGTACGGTGAGGATACAATGATTGGGGGGTGTGGGGGGGTGTCTCTTCAGTAACATATAGGGAACATTTTCAGAAACCCTAAACCCTAAAGTGTTCTTAAAACTTGCCGGTCTCCTAAACTTACCGTGACCCCCCCCCACCCCCAATTTGCCCACGCCTGAATTTATTTCGTCCAAGCTTCGCCCCATTAGTCCCAGCTACGCCCCATTAGTCCAGGGGTGTGAGGAGTCCTGATTTAAATTTACCATCGCCCCATTAGTCAAAGCTTCGCCCCGTTAGTCCAAGCGAGGCCTAAATAATTGAGGGGTGTGAGAAGGTCTGATTTGCATGGTCATTTCCCAAAATGGGAGAACCCCAATATAGACCCAAAAATACTAATGCCCTTATTATGGAGACCCCCAAAAAGGGATCCCTAATTTTGGGGAACTCCCATATTTATCATCGCCCCATAAGTCCAAGCTCCGCCCAAGTACTCCATGGCTCGCGCCCTTCTGTCCAAGTTGTGGGGGCCGGTAAGAAAGGGGGGGGGTTGACGTAAAATTCGCAGTCCTTTAGGGGATCCCTATAACAAGGACTCTAGTATGTTGGGGTCTATAGTATGTTGGGGTCTATATTGGATTCGCCTATCTAAGGCAACTGCCATTTGCTTCAACCGACGCGACACTGCCACAAGGTTTAGAGTTTAGGGTAGGAGCTGTCCCCCAGGACATCGTTTCCCAAATCGGGGCAGGCCCACCCAAACATGAGGATCCGTACTTTATGAAGATAATCAAACCTATGTTCGTTGTGTGCTGAAGGTCTGCGCTTCCAAGCTGCAACTGAAAGCTTCTCAAACGACATCCGTACAACGTCCGTAAAGGGGGCGTGGTAATTTCATCGTTATCCCTGCAAAAAGTCCTGGGATCCCAACCATCAAACCCCTAAACCCAAAACCCAACATCAACCCCAAACCCAAAACCCAACATCAACCCTAAACCCAAATCCTAAAGCGTGCATGTTGAGGAAGCCCCAAATCGCAACCCAGAAGCCAACCCACTGTTGAGACCAAAAATCCCGCTTGGCCTTAGTTACTTGGGGACATGCCCTAACCCCTAAACCGAATTTGGCATCCACGCTAGGGCTGTCCTGGTCATCGGCCAGCTCTTTCATCTTGCCCTCAGCAACTCAAAGGGAAGGTTGTCAAAATGTTGGTGCCTTCTTTATCTTAAGCATTTTTCAGGCCCATAGAGGGACCATAACGTACTTGACATTCATAACTATTCATTGGGCTCAGGAATAGAGGAGGGGTTTTAGTGTTTACATGCTAGGCCCTGGGTTCAGATTCGGGGGTGGGGTGGGGCTCAATTAAAGTCTCAGGCTTGACAATTTGAACTCCTTTTCCGGGCGCCCACAAGTCATCCCAAAGAGAGCCGCTGAACGCCTTGAGGCCAACTCCACGTCAACTCAGCAATTACAGTCCCCCTTAAGTAGTTAGAATATGGGGTGTAAGAGGATCTTATTCTGCATTGAAAGAAATTCATATTCTATCTACTTAAGGGCGGCTACAGGGTTTGGGTCCTAGGGAAAATGTGGATTGAGGGAAGCCTTTCCCGAACAGCCCAGCACATCAACTTCCAGAACCTGGTCCGCTGCAATGGTTTGTCCGATGTCTTCCCTGTGCTGTTTCTGGCCAAGTGAGAAGGATTAGAGGATAACCTGCAAGAACGACCTGAAGCCTAAAGCCTCAACCCTACACCAGTGTTTTAGACTACTATCTATCCGTAAGGCCCGTGGGTTTAGGGATTACCCGAATGATGGAGAATCAAATGGACAAGAAAACGGACAATGAAACGGAAACTTGGTTTGTATAGTGTCTGGTGGGATTCGAAGAGCCCAATTCAGGTGTGTAGGCATTCGGCATGATTTATGGACTTTAAGCTAAAGGGTATTGGAAGTACGGCTGGCCCGAAGGTCACCTGAGGTCACAAGAATTTCTCAACTCATTGCCTTACTAAGTACCGCGGGCCTTAACTCGGAAACAAAGCCTGGGCCCCAAGATCTTGACAGAGGCTCAGACTAGTCCCCCTGAAGTAGATAGAATATTATGGGGTATATGGGGATCTTTTTATACTATACCCAAAGCCATATTCTATCTACTTAAGGGGGACTATAGGTTCGGGGTTTAGGGTTTTGGGTTGGGGTTTTTGCGATCCAAGGGCAAACCTACAGAGCCTCGCTGCTGACGTTCCAAAATGGTAGTAAGAGTATCCGTACTAGTTATCGTTTGTGTAGTAATACTAATTTTGGAGAAATGGAGTGTCCGTTGAGCACCCCGGAATTACCTCATCCGTCTGATAACAAGCTACATCGTTTGGTCAAATCTTGGGGTTTAGGGTGTTTCGACACACCACAAAGATCAACGGTGCATGAAAAGTGACCCTTACCCCTAAACCCTAACCCCTGAACCCTAACCTGAAGGCAAGCTTCAGTCTGATTCTTGGATACCTCCCGCAATCTGCGCTTCAACATGTCAGTGGCCTGCAAAGTGGTCAAGGGCTTCAGGGTTTCGGTTTCGGTCTTCACGGTTTTGGGGTCTTGAATTAAGGTTTAGGGGAGGATTTCCATGTGATTCCATGTCCATATGCGTATGTCCAGAAATCGGAGCTCCTCATATACTCTTTAGGGTCTAGGGCTTAGTCCGCCTCACATACTCCCAAGATACTGCCAGCCTGAATACGACGCAAGGGACCCCGAATTTCTGCAAAGCCCCATATGAGCCACTGTCTAAACTCCTAGTATCCCCCTTGACAACCCCTATAGTAGTTCCCTTAGATAACCCTCTTTATGGAATTTAGACTATACCTCATACGGCTTGGAAGCGTCAGCCAAGTCTGGGGGGGAGCCTCTGGGCCTACGGGTGGCAAGGTTTGGCCCCAAGCTGAACTAACAGGCTCTCTAAACCGCCACAGCTAATGTAGACTGTTGGTGTTTTCTGGTTCGTTATTGGATACAATTGGAATTTCAGGTTCCTTGCGCCAATCTAGTATCATGAAATCATATCCAGTACTATGACCCACCTTTCTTTTGGCCTTGAACTCAGGAAAACAAAGCTGCTTAGACTGCAGTACCTGTAGCGCTTGTCAGCTAACAAGTCCAAACCTTAGCGTTTTCAGGTAAGGCCTCACAGAGGTCGGACAAAGAATCCATGCCTAGAGGCATATGGATTCCAACTTTAAAGACCCCTATAGTCAATTGTTGGAAAGAATCCCTGTCCAGTAGTTTGGGCCCTGACAGGGACCTTCCAACATGTTTCCTCCTGGGCTTGCTAGGATGTCTCTAGCAAATATCATCTGCAGGATCCCGAGAAGGTACAGAACCCTAAACCCTAAAAACATTGTACGATACCCAAAGCATTCACCCCAAAACTCTCAACGCAATGGCGAGGATGTCTCCAGGCCAGCCTGCATGAGAAACTCCAGCTGCTCTTTGAAGCTGTTGCCCTGCTTTAGGGGTTAGGGTTTAGGGTTTAGGGTCTAGCATGACATGAAGCTCTGGATCTACACGTTTCCAGAAACTCGGGGCCCCTTTGCGCGGGCTACTCTAAGCAGGACTACACTTATACTATTTCAGAATATACGAGGGGGGAGGGACATTCCACTGTCGGGTTTTGCATGAGTATCGTCATATTTCAGGTGTGGGAAAAGGAAACCTACTGATGAATTGCAAAAGCTTCCGCCAGCCTCATACCTTAAACTCCAGCAATTGCAGCATGTTGAGGAGTCTGAAGCGCTGCAGGATTTCCTCCATCCACTATGATCCATGTTTTGCATTTGTAGCCCCCCAATCAAACACCCAGCATATACACTCACCGGTGTTCCTCAGGATCCCTAGTACTTCATATGTTCGATGTTGCACAGAGGCCTTGCCTGCTGCGACAATTCATGAAATCGCTGATGTACGGCGGTCTTCAGGTCCTTCCCAGCAGAGTATTGGGTATGGGGTTTAGGGTTTAGCGAATAGAGTACAGGGTTTAGGGTGCCGGGTCATTCTCTGAAACCCCTGCAAAGTACTCATGAATCTAGCGAGAGTGTTAAAAGGAAACACTAGTGTATATGGGGTGTGTGCCGAAAAGGGGGGTTGTCGCGTTCNNNNTGAAACGCCAGCCTGTTACATACCCTTTGTCGCTCAGCCTTCATGTCTTCCACAGGACAAAAATCTTTGGGTATGTCGCGAAAACCTGCCTCTGTTACATACCCTATGTAACGGTGTATGTAAGGGGTGTGGGCCAAGGTCCCTGTTACAAGCCAATCGTTTCGGCACGTGCCCATATCTGTCACAGTACGTATAATGGAGTGTACCATATTGCATGTTGATACCTTGAGCTTTTCTCTACCTGGTCATAAGGAGGTACGGACTGGGTGCCCTTATGAAACACCCCCGGCTTTTATTGAAGGCTCCGTATGGTATCATGGTATCATCATGCGGAGCATGTATAACAACGTAAATGGTTTGTACTGAGGGTGGGGCTAATGATTCACTAGTGCTGCTAACCTGTGAAACTTTTTGCTGGCTTGAAGGACAGATGCTCAACATCGGCGACATTGCAAGCCCTAGCCCTGAAGCCCGAAACTCTACATCTAAAAATTGCACGTCTCCAAGGAAAACCCCTGATGCCAAAATGTAGGCCTAAAACAAGAAGCCTAAACCCACGCAAAAGCGTCGCACAACATGAGCCAAGACCATCTGAGTGCTTAATTTAAGTGCTTCCATAAGTCACGTGGCGACAGCAGCAGAACACCGGAAAATCATAAGCGATGACGCTGATGATGTACGGGATATTCAGCAAAGCGCACTGGGTCCAAATGCTTAATGACCCAAGAAAGTACCTCCCAAAGCTGAGCCGTAATCACTACTACGAGAAGACCAATCCAGTACTGTGTACTTCCACCCGACTCCCAAAAACTTGAAAACCCTTCAACCAACAACCCATGCAAATGTCCAATGACGCTTATTACTCGGAATGCCAGGGAGAGCCGCGGAACCCTGCCAAGAGTCCTCTGATTTCTCCTCAAGTTTCACAATCTGCTCTCGGTTGGTACCTGGCGAAGTATCGAAACTCTGGGGATCTTTTGTCATAGGCTCTTCTGACCCCTCGCCCCTCATACACTACGTTACGGCTCTCACCTATCTGTCCTTCATTGAACCTCGGGAGGATAGATGAGGGTAGTATAGGGTGGTAGCTCATTTTTAGATACAGCATCATCTACTACTGCTGAACCCTAAACCTACTACGTTGAGGGGATACGTTGCGAACCAGTAGCTAGCAACCTGACTGAGAAAGCTGAAGTCGTCCCCAATCATCTTTGTGTTTGGAATTTAGGCAATTTAAGGTTTGAAGGGTCTTAGGGTCTGGGGTTTATAGGGTTTATGGGATTTAGAGCTTAAAGAGCTTATAGGGTTGTTAGGGCTTGGGGTTCAGATGGTATAAAGGGTTTGATGGAATGGATCCTGCACTTGACCCTTTGCTCTACTGTCACTTTTTCTCCAAATCAGCAATGGACATGGGTCCCTTATCAGGGACCACGTTAAACTACAAGGGGGACAGCTGTGTCCACTGTTCAGGGTCCCTTCGGAAGGCTAATATTGACAGTAGCTCATATAAGACCCTTCATAACCCCAATTCCACTTAATTTTCCATTTTCTTTTCCATTAGATTAAACCCAATATCAACCCTAAACCCTAAACCGTATAATATCATGCCCTAGGACCATCCCTAGCGCCCATTCCCCCTTCCCTTCAAAAGCAACACTAAGCAGACTCATCGGGTCTCTAAATTCTCTCGGAATTAGGGTTTAGGGTCCCACTTGAGCACCAGTAAGTTAAACTATAGATATTCATGGCAAAAGGCTTAGGCGCGTGGACAGTTGGCGTATGTAGTGTACGGGGCTTGCGATTTCTAGGTTGCCTCCTAAACGCTACACCCTAAAAGCCGAGAGCTGTCTCCAGTTTCCGTAGCGAACTGCCACCATGGATAGTCTACCTATCTGGTATTCCCTAAACCCCAAACCCCAAACCCTAAACCCTAAACCCCAAACCCCAAACCCTATAACCCTATAACCCTACTTTTTAGGCTACTCAAGGTAGCTCTTCGCCTCTTCTGCTAGAGTTTCCCCTTCTTGCTCATTACACTTCCTGGTGCTTAAGGGGGAGTGGCGCAGTGAAGGTAGGCACTGGGACGGGGCTCTCTATATGAGGCTTGTATACAGACAATCGTAGGGATCCACTTCCCCACCCGCCCTTAACTTACTGGTTGTTACTAGTAATATAGGGGAATATAACCCCATATAATCCCTATAATGTGTGTATAAATATGTACAATAACTCCCGTATTGCCTACTAAGAACCAATGAGCTAAAGCACCGGTGAGACCACGTTCCTACCCTGTGCATTAGCTCCCTGAGGATGCGAGCTGGGAGTATGAAGCATAGTCTAAACTCCTAGTATCCCCCTTGATAGCCCTAGAGGTTTAGGGTCCAATAACCCTGAAGGTTTAGGGTTCCGGGCTTAGGGTCTAAAATCCAAGTATCCCCCTTGATAGCCCTAGAGGTTTAGGGCTTAGCGTCTAAACTCCCATATCCCCCTTAATAACCCCCCCCCCCCATAGTAGTCCCCTGTAGAATCTCTCATATAAGCCCCTGGAAGGAGTTTAAACTACAGCTCATGTGACTGCTTGAAGTTGATCCCGGACGTTACGTCACACCTTCACCCGTGTGGTGCTCTTGGTTGGGCATGTAACATGTGGCCCCGAGCAGAATCGGTTTAGGTTAGGGTTTAGGGTTTTAGGGTTAGGGACCGCAGCTTTGAGCAGGATTTGCTCTAGGTACTGCTCCACATACAAACTATTGCGTCCGCTCAAACCAGCTTGGTCGTGAACTGGGTTGCTGTTAAGGAACTTAACTTAAGTTACTATATTGGGGAAACCCTATGTATTACTCTATATATATATATACATACACTCATTATGGTACCTTAAACTAAATTCCTTAACAGCAACCCTTTAATTACATGACTGAAAAAGGAAAGCAAACTGCAAAGAGTTTCACCTAATGTGATAAGGAGCAAAACCCTGAACCCTCTTCAGGTGTTCCTCCTCTACTACAACTGCGGCCTGTTGGGGCCTAGGGTTTGGGATGTAGGGCTGATGATGCACTACACTGGGGTTTGGGATTACCCTTGTGCACATATATATATGATGGCTATAGGGTTGGTTGTGTAGGGATTACATTGGGATGCTGCAAGGAGATTCTTTCCAAGAATCGCGAATCACATGGAAAATCAAGTACAAATTGGAATGGAAGCTGGGATTATGTATCACGGAACTCCCGATTGGAAGGATGGAACTCTTTGTGGCTCCCTTTCTTTCGGCTGCAACAAGAACCCCAACAGGTCTTGCTGCGACGGTCTCTACGTATCTGACACTCACTCCCGCCCACATGCCCTGAGCATCCAAACCCTTGGGCTCTAAATAGCACGATGTAGATAATACCTATGGACATCGGGACCCAAAGTACGTATTACATATACAAAGACATGGAGCTCACGGGTAGTAAATTAGGGAACGGAGAAATCCATCCCTACAGAATCCGTTATGTACTTCGAAGAATACCAAAATTTCAAATATCTTTTCTTTCCTTCATTTCCTACTACCCAGCCTACACCCTACAACCTAAACAGTAGCTTCCAATTTCCTTTTCCATTCCCTACTGACTCGCGCTTTCATTACTTAAACTCTAAACCCTTAACCTGCTCCTGGGTGGCAGGCCGTCTATTTGCTCCATCCGCAGCAGGCTTGCCTGCAGGCAGTCTTGCGAGTGATCTTTTAGGGTTTAGGGTTCCCAAAAGTCCAAGTACCCAATAATTAGGTACTTGGGGTTTAGGTAGAAGTAATGATCGTACAAATTTTGTGTAAGTATATAACTATTAGGTAATTGGACACGTAGCGTAATAGTACACTTCTGCCTAGAACACACTACAACCAAGGCGAGGGATGCAATCTTCCTCTAGATTGGGGACTATACCGTCCCCGACCGAAATGGTGCGCATGTGGGATTCGGGCCAGGTTTTACAAGGTTTTATGCCAAGTTTAGATGTCAATTGCTCCGAGGAAAGATCAAATACATTCTTAGGGCTACACCGAACTCTAAACCCTAAACCGCATGGAGGGTTTCCACGAAGAGGGGAGCCCCAACACTACTATAATAATGGTTACTGTAGATACCCCTGAAAGGGACCCTCGCTTGTGGACCCCCCCACACACAATACTGGTATATATGTTTACTTATCTATTTCTTATGGATAAAACCACCGATTTGGAGCGAGGTCGGGTGAGCCCGTATGGGACTCCTGTTCGGGAAACTCCAGAAAGCTCTGGCCCTAAAAGCCTCCCAACCCCTTCACCCTGAACCCCTACCTGGACCCCAAAAGTATGTAGCCCTTTTGGCAGTATTTAGGGGTTTTGGGCGATTATTTTACCTACTTTGCGTGTCCAGGTAATACCTAAACCCGCTAAACTTAGGCCCTTTACACCTGACAGCCACCCCAGATGCCTCCGCGGACTCAAGCCGTGGAACAAGCGCCTTCTGCGTGAGACTTTGAAGCTCTGACTGCGCCTGCTTGGAGCTTGGGGATGACCGGGATATACATCTAGGGTTTAGGGCTTAGGGGTTTGAAGGAGGAAGGTTGAGGGTTTGGGTGTAAGGTTTAGGGTTAGGGGTTTAAGGTTTAGGGTTTAAGGTTTAGGGGTTTGGGGCTAAGGGATGTCCATATCGGTCAAGATATTTGAGGGCATAATCATACGGGTATATAGGATATATGGCGAATTTATAACTAAGGGTATGTTTCAGGAAGCCTAAACCCTAACCTAAACCCCAAACCTTGGGATTTATGGGGCTTTGGGGTTTAGGCTCGGAACTCGGGCTTGAGGGACCTAGCGTCATTCAGAGCTCAAGGTTTAGGCCTTGGGCTTACTGTAGGGCTTAGAGTTTTTATCCTTGCTGGCCTAACATCAAATGAGCTGTAGTTTAAACTTCTTAAAAGGGGGTTATATATGGGATTATGTAAGGGACTACCGTAGGGGTTATTAAGAGGGGTACTAGAAGTTTAGACTATAGCTCAAATAGGGTTTGGGGAAGGTAACCTTTACAGACTTCGGGGCCAAATGCTAGTATGATTTGGAAACTCAAGCCTTCAAACACCGGGAGTCCGATTCTGTAGAACCAGGCAATCCTGGAACTCAAGCCACCAGGCAAAAACAAAGAACTCCCATGATACATGCCTTGAGTAACCTATGCATCTGGAACAAAGTTAAAGGTCAGGTACCTAAAAGTCTGGCATCTTTACCCTAAACCGTGTGGGCCCAAGGCTACCTTGGGTAGACTTTGTGTTTCACAGCCCTGACCACAACTTGAAGTGATTAGGGTTTTGGGCTTAAAGACCCCTGAATCCTCACAAACCCTAAACCCTAAAGCCTAAACCCAAAAACCCTAAACCCTAAACGCTAAACCTTGAACCCTACACTCCGTAGCGTCTCCTTGCTGAGCTCGCCAACAGATGAATCCACGGTCTTCAAGCGTGTCTCGTGGCCTTAGAGCTGCACACGCCATCTACACCTCTACATGGTGAGGGTTTAGGGTTTAGGGTGTAGAGTTTAGGGTTTAGTTTAGGGTGTAGGGTGTAGGGTTTAGGGTTAAGGGTCACCTCCACATGCGAGGGGGGGATTCCGACCATCAGGGGTCCTTTTTTGAATTTGACAGGGTGCCTATAACGTGGACGATATTCTATTGTGGATCCTGTTTGGAAACCATCACATCCGTAAGAAACTACATTTCGGCCGCTACGGGTACCATGACAATTTATATCGGCTGCATGACCCAGCATGACAAGCAAGAATGTGTATATATATATATGTATATTTATATTTACAATGAGGCAATTATCTGAGCTGCTGGCGTTCGATCATGTTCTTCATGTCCTGGGACTTTGGGCCTAGACCCCGAATCCTCATCTCTACCCCAAACCCCAAATCCTGAACCCTAACCCTGAAGCCCAAACCCTAACCCTGAACCCTCTACTGTAGGGTTCCTACTGGGGCTTCTGAGTGGCTGGGTTTAGGGTTCAGGGGCTTGGGCTGGTGGACTCAGATGTGGTATTTCCCTTCCTTGTCTGATGCAAGAATCTTATAGACCCGTCGGGTACTTCTTAACCAGGGTGCTTCTTCAAATGCACACAAAAATCTGCCCATAATTCCAAAAGATTCAGAAACATTAGAAAACCCTCCATGTAATTCCAAATAAGCCAATTTCATTCCAAATCATTCAAAATCATTCTACATCATTCCTTGTCATTCCACCATAAATCCCTGATAAATCCTTGAAACATTCCTATCAGATGCTAGTCATTGCCAGGAGCCCTTCTTGAGACTTGCAGTGCAATACCTTTGCCCCCGAAGGCCATCAAAAGCATTGCCAAGAGTTCTTATTAAGCAACACATGACATTCCAGATTGGATTTTCGTGATTTTTAAGGAGGAGCAACAACTATCGAAGTGACAATTCAGACAGTAGCTTTCAAAAAAGTAGCGGTGTTGATTGTAGTTTTAACGATTTTTCGAAAGAATTTTCCAAATTTGTTGAGATTTTTGGAATTATTGGGAATCTTTTGGATTGTTTTTCGGAGTTTTTCTGATTTTTTGGAATGTTTTGGATTTTTTGGAATGTTTTGGATTTTTTGGAATGTTTTGCAATGTTTTGGAATTTTTGAGAACCGTGTAAAACAGTTTTTGAAAATTTGACGATTTTTCTGGAATTTCTTTCCATTTTTCGGAATTTCAGCAATCTTTGGATGCCCAGCTTGAACATTTTTACGAATACGAAACGATATTGATGATGAAGCGTCTTAGCTCTGTGGTTTAGAGCTTGTGGGGGCTGGGAGTATAGATCACACATATGTTCAAGCTTCAGAACCTACCATCAAGTATAGACACTACTAACCTAAATTAATTCCAAAATACTTGATACTTGTGGGATCTTGAGAACTGTTTGTGGTCACATCAGAGCTTTTCCGGATAAAGTCAGCATGACAGTTTTGTGTCAGCCCAAGTGTACCTTGGTATTTGGGTGATTTTTTGATAATGTTAGCATACAGCCTGAACACCTTTGAAGATATACCCTCTTGAAGAAATACATTATGTGCATCAATGAAAGAAAAGTTTCTGGCCCCAAGGGAGTCGAAGTACCAAAATATCAGTTTGGGCTTACAGAGGTACCAACAAATATCCGGATTATGGTGTTAGGAACTTAAAGACGAGTTTTTGTCGAAACTGGAGCCTGGAGAAATTTCTTCTGGGCCAGAACAGGACTACATAATACATAATGTAGGGGCCTAAGAGACTGCTAATATCATCTTGAAGTCTATCTCAGGTACCCTGTACCATTACGCATATTTTGTACAAGGACTCTAAGACCCTGATGCTGGTTTCTCCCCCTATAAACCCAGTTCCCATTTCATGCTACTCAATATTTTCCGTTTGATTCTCCAGTTGTTTTTTTCGGATATGTGCTTAAACTATTGCATAACCCATATATGCCAGGGTCATTCTTCAGGCCCCAAGGACCTTTAGGAAAGTCTGCCGCCTGGAACTGCTGCTTGCTGGAGGTCATGGTGCTGTTGGCCTCCTTCATGAGTACCTGGGTGCCGTGAACCAAGGCATCTTAGGGTCTGTAGAGCAAACAGGGTTTATAAGGTTTGTAAAGTTTATAAGGTTTACAAGGTTTAGGTTTGAGGGCTGAGGGCGCACCTTGAGGTTCGTAGGACTAAGACAAAATGGGCTTTCGGTTTGGGTTTTGTGGGGTAAGGCTGGAAGTTCCACTATCAGGGTGCAAGAGCGTTGGGGTAATCTAGCCTAGGGTTCAGGGTTCAGGAGACCGTGATGTCACGTATATGGGCAACCGACATGCTCCTGAACCGACATGTTTGACTTGTGTGGTACATTCAGACTGGGACTCTGAGAGCTGATGCCTATAGGGGTTATTAAGGGACTATTTCATTGGTTAAATAGAGGTTATAAAGGGGTTATTAAGAGGCTAAAAAGGGTATAATATGGGAGGTTATATAGGGATAATGGAAACGAACATGGAAACTACTGGTTTAGGGTTTAGGGGCTTAAGGTTTTATATAGGTACTCCCGGCCCTTTGATTGGCGCCCGTGCGGAACGCTCTAGAAAGAGACCCAAGGCCGGCTAAACCCTAAACAAATGGTAGATCGAAAGTTCTTGGGGATCCCAATATAGACCCCTGAATACTACGATCCTTATTCCAGGGACTTCCAAAGAGGCCTCTAATTTTTGGAGCCGAAAAAGTCTTCACCTGGGAATAGACTGTGCCGCCATGGAACAGACTGGCGCTGAAACATGTCGCTGTTCTGTGAAGCAGTCTCTTCCCGTATCGCCTGCGGATCAGACAAACGCAATCCGTGTGCCCCAGGACCCCTCTGGTTAACGTTTTTAACGTTTTCGATTCCCCTGCAGCTAACCAGAAAAGAACGAGGATCACCAACTATCATCCCTCTCATTCTTGCCAGGGCTACCGCGTGTTTTGCTACAAGCTTTCACACCCAACACCTCCCACAGGCCCGTCAAACTTCTCGAACGACTTTGATAGTCTAGGATTCAACGTGCAGGCGCTGCTTTCTTCCTAGGGCAGATATGCTTCCAGGAACTGTAGGCTACATCTACAGCATTTAGCTGCCCTGGACGTTCCTTAAGCGGGCAATTATCGGCCAACAACGATCGCGCCCAGCTAGGCATGATCTAGCACTGGGCGCTCCATCTTAACTCACCAACAGCACAAATGCTCGCTCGCTTGGTTGGTTGCTTGCTTGTTTTCAGTCACGCCGCGGGCTCTTCAAATCGAGGTTTGCTCCTTGGTAGCGCAAGATGCCAAAACCCATGGTCATCATGGCGGTGTTTGAACTTCATGCAGCACATGCGTAGCAGGAATTGCATTACTGCTTCTGTGGGCTGAGAACCAAGAAAGAGAAGCTCAAGGAGGTCTCCAGCAGTCGTAGGACACCACTGAAGTATTTTGAAGATATAATTCATCGTCCGCTTTAGAAAGACGGAGGCAAGCATGCTTCTGACGCGTAGTGCATCTTTTCTGCAGCTGCGTGTGATAGCTCTAAAGGCTTCGGATGCCCAAAAGGCAGGCCCTACATTCCCACATCTGCTGGATCCTTAAATGAGTTCGAACCTGATGGTTGTGAAAATGTTTGTAGCTGTCGTTGTAGAAACAGATTTGATAATGCTAATGGTCAATGTACTAGGACAGTGGTACTAGTGTTGTAGGAAGCCCACAACCTCACCTCCGCTTGGCAAGGGGTCAAGGAACCAATGCGGTAGTCCCTATCGACTTCCCAATAGTATAACAATTTGCACCTTCTTTTCCGTTCCTTAGTTTTCTGCTAATCAGAGTTGGCATCAACTGCACCCTACACCCTCCACCCTAAACCCTACACCCTAAACCCCAAACCAATCCCTACACCCTAAACCCCAAACTCTTCACCCTAAACCCTCCTTTCGCCTGCAGCTTAGCAGTGTGCTTCTGGTCATTGTGCGACACTAGGACTTCCAGCCTGCCACACGGCTTGAAATATCTGGGGATTATAGTGGGTTTAGGGTTTACGGATCTGGTTTAAGGATTAGGGTACAGGGTTTGGGGATAGGGTTTAAGGATTAGGGTTTAGGGATTAGGGTTTGGGGTTTAGGGGTCATGGGGTATACAGGGGTTACACAGGGATAATGGAAAAGAAAACGGAAACCAAAATTTAGGGTTTAGGGTGTAGGAATTTTATCTGCGATGCTGGAGTATCAAATGGAAAACAACATCCATCATGAAATGGAAGCTGGGCTTATCTAGGCTGTAAATGTGGCTATAAGCAGGCCAACATGAATTGGGGTGCTTATAACGTCTTCTATAGCCCGGTTACCTTATAAGTCCCCTGAGCCTTCAAGTACCCTCCCCAAACAAACATAGAACCTCATGTAGCCCCTGGCTCAATTGACAGTCGTCTACAAAGGCTCCCTTCCGAGGCTCCATGCTGATTTTCAGGAGGTTCTGTTTTTTTTGGGGTGTGTACTTCATGCTTAAGCTAAGTTCGCAGATTGGGCTTCAAATTTGGGTCTCTGCCGGGGTTTCGGCACCATCGCGAAGATGAGCAGAAGGCAGAAGCATCCTGGGTTCCCAACTTTTCAAATTCTACCTGCTGACAGATGAACCCTAAGCCCTAAATCAAAAACCCTAAAGCAACGGGAGTTAGTATTCCATTTGCCAGTGATGCTCAGCGGTCCGAGAGAGGACTGCTTTCGTAAGGTTCAGGGTTTAGGGTTTGGGGCGTTCATGTTATTTGGCCGCATGTTGCTTCTGATAGGGGTCCCCCTTTCTGCATACAATCCTCAGTTCTAGAAGTTCACAAGATGGACGCTCAGGGTGTCTCCAGGGCGCGGGCTGCCCGACTCTAAACCCTAAACCCTAAATAGTAGTCTCCAGTTTGTTCCCTATATAAACCACATATACCCCTATAATCCCTAAACCCTACACCCTCGAACATTCAAGCTAGGGCTGCGTGGAGATCCATGGTAAGCGACTTACAGCTCTACGAACAACCCGACTATAAGCCTCTAGACATGGCTACAAGAGGGGTGATCAGTACATGGTTGAGTTAGGGTTTAGGGTTTAGGCTTTGGGGGTTTAGGGCAGGTTGGCCATAAGTATCCAGGGGCCTGCAAGACAACCTGCAACATTCTGACTCACCGTAAGCTTTCTGGTGGTGGTTGGGAAAGAACGGAAGGAACATGAGATTATGTAGGAACCCTAGACCCTAAACCCGACATCCTAAACCTTAAGCCCCCAAAGTAGGGATGCTTGGCCTGTCCTGGGCTCCAAGTCTTTGGGGTATAAAGGGTTTAGGGATGATGGAGAATAAAATGGACAACGCATTGGTAACTTGGTTTATAAAGGGTACCCTAAACACTAAAGCCCCAATGTCCCCTCTACACTCCAAAACTCACGAGGGAGGATACTGACCGCCCGGATCGCAAAAAAGGGGTTCTAGGTTCCCCAGTAACCCATTAATAACAAGGGTACCCTTTTTCCTACTGTTCAGCTTTACCCAAAAAAGGGAAAAAAAGGGTCCTACTGGGGTACCTGGGGTTATGGAGGTGCCCATACGGATTCATGCAGCACTGACCCAGACACTGACACTGAGCTGCATCATCTCCGATTTCGAGTTTGAAGGTCTAGGATCCTTGCAATCCCAGTCGCCCCTAGCCCTATGGGTAACATGAGGGTCCTCCAGTCCCTTGAGCAAGCAGTTCAACAATGCTCCAGCCACAAGAACTATGAGCCGTGGCAGACGTCACCCTTGCATCACCTCATGCAGATTTACGTACGTAGCTCAAGCTTAGAGGCTTTTGCAGCCAATACCATCCAAAGCGTAAACGCCCGATGCACTTCACGTTTTAAGTCTTAGTTCCTAAACCATAAACTCACTCTGAGGCCTTTCCAAGCGGGCTCGGACATCATTCAAGTCCGCGAAGTCGGCCTAAGACATGGCTTAGGGTTTGGCTTCCGAACCCGTGCAAGCCAGAGAGTAATTAGAGGAATGGGAGTTTAAGGTTCTTCGGATGTTAGGTTTCAGGCTTTAGGGTTTAAAGCCCTGCATAAATTCCAAACCCAAAGCCCTAGGTTGTGGGGGTCAGGGAGGGAGGTTGGTTCGGCCCGTCTGTGACAAATACATGTGGTAGTTTCCCTAAATTACTGTTCCCAAAAAGGGGGAAATTTATATAGGGCCCCGTATTATAATGGGAACCCAAATATAGGACCCCGTATTATAGGGAATTTAGACCAATCCCCATGTACATATCCTCCCCAGGGCCCGAAGACGCTCGAAGCAAAGCATGAGAATCCAGATGGCATGGGCTCGTGACCCATCAAAGTCTATTATTTAGGTCAACAAGAAGACCCCAGTACCCACTCTTGTGGATCCTAAGAGTCGAGGATACATGAGCAAACCTGCTAGACTTAAGAACTCTTATGCTTGAACCCCTTATATCAACAGAGTGTCCATTCAACTTTCCATGTTCTTGTCCCTTTGATTCTACATTCTTGGGATGAGGCCTCTAAACCCAAAGACCTAGACCCCCAGCCCTTCAACTCTAAACCCTACATTCTGCAACTCTGCACGGTCCATCGCGCCTTCTCCCCCAAGGACTTCTCAACCCAGTCTGCATTGGCCTCCGCAGCTATGCGCAAGGACTATGACATGGAGCTGCTCACTGAATAGAAATCCCACACCCATTCTTACTGGTGGTTCGTAGGACGAACAGAAATATGCTCTAAGGGAATATATGGGGATTATATGCCCTTCTTCCCTACTAACACCCAGTAAGTATTGCAGGCGGGTAGTTTACAGCTGGGCAACCTTTCTTAGGCCAGCAAGTACCCACATGTAAAGTACCCACGTGTAGATGGTTTCACCTTGTCCTTCTGAGTAGGAGTACTACCTGAACCTGTCTAAGCAAGATCCTCTGCAGTTTTGTAAACCATTCACCCAAGCCACACTTTGGCTTTAGACATGCTCTATATGTGCCCCCATGGGCTCGGGGTTGCAACATGATGGCGGCGAGGTTCGGTAGGGCCAGACAGGGGTTGATTTAAACAATTGGGATCTTGGCAAATGAGACTCCAAGGGAAATGTAATCCTTTTCATACAGGCTTAAACATTACAAACAAAGGAATCTACAGTTTTCAGCAAGCCGCAATGAAGCCGCGATAGCCTTCGTGTAGGACGCATACCGGGAGGGGAGTAACTTACCTAAGGCTCTGTACCCTTCTCTCTCTCTCTCTCTCTCTCTCTCTGTCTCTCTGTCTCTCTGTCTCTCTCTCTTCTCTCTCTCTCTCTCTCTCTCTCTCTCTCTCTCTGTCTGCATACGTATATATATATATGTATATGTATATACACCAGCCACACTACAAAAAATGGTACCGGCTGCATTCCCATTATATTGAGCGCCCCCTTTGAGTCTCCCCCCTCCCTGAAGAGGCCGGCGGGTCGCTGTGAACATCAATGGGTCATCGATGCCAGGACGCATGGGAGCTTCCAAAAAGTAGGGCTCCCCTTTTTGGGAGCCCACACCTTAAACCCTAAATACTCGACCTCAACCCTAAACTCTCAACCCATATACATATATATACATATATACATACATGTAGTTATACTGGGGTCTATATTGGCCCCGCCACATTGATGGAAACCACCAAACCATGTGCAAGCACATCAGGTCCAAGGACCCATACCCGTGGGATACCATTCTCCAGAACAAATCCTCCTCTTGAGAGCTGAAATAAAGCCAAATCCCTGAATCCTTAACCCTAACCCTGAAATCCTATGCCCTCCAGTCCAATAGAACCAAAGAATCCTTAACCCTAACCCTGAAATCCTAAACCTTCAGTCCAATAGAACCTAAATTACCTTGAACCTTGCTTCGACCCTGAACCTCCCAAGAGCACACAAGTTCATCCCACCTTCTTGGAGAACTCTGATTCCAGAGCTTCGCGCTGGCCGATGAAGACAGACTCTGCCATGCCATCTACATACCTGTGGGTTTAGGGTTTGGGGATTTAGGGTTTAGGGTTTATAGAGTTTATTGGATTTAGGGTTTGTAATGTCTAGGTTGACTTATCCAATTTATAGGAATTGTCGGGTTTGGGTTTCAGGGTTTAAGGTTTGTCGTACTTATAGGGCTTAAGACGTTTATAGTGATTCTATAACGTGAAGGTTTCAGAGTTTAGGCTTTACCTCGAGGCTCCTAGGACTGCTTTGGGCTTTTTAGGGGCGGTCTGGGGTTTTGTGGGCTAAGGTTTTGGATCACACTATAGGGGAATAGAAAAGAAAAAAACTGTGGTTTCTATTCCCTTTTCTATTCCTATGCTGCTTCATGTGGGTCCAGGGCTGATAGAACCAAATTAGGGCGACATCACCTAGGGGCCCCAGGGTGCTCAAAGCCCGCATCTAGCTTGTGTATGTTGGGAGGAACCTACTCTGAACCTCGAACTAAAGGCTAATTACTCAGAATTAGCGACTCACGCGCATTCAGGAGCTCATTCATGCCACCTGATGTCTCACCTGCGACTTTCCCGAAACATGGATGCACTAGGTACCTTGGAATTACAGGGATTGAAAGTTGTTACCCAGAGGGTCTAAGTGGCAATTAATTAGGTACTGAGGTTTTGGGATTTGGCTACAAATACCAATTGTACAGATTTTGCGTAAGTGTATGATGATTCAATTCTTGGACCTTCAGGGTTCGGCGTTGTTTTGGCAAATCCGCACCTTACTCTAACTGCAGTGCAGCTTCGGACAGCACGTACTTTCCGGCAGTGAAGGGTACTTGAAGTTGTTCTGAAAGCTAGTACGAAACGTTGGTCATATCCAATAAAGTCATGAACTCACATAAGAAACCATGCTAGCCATAACTTCCTCGGTTTCCTCATTACCTAGCCGGCAAGGGACTCAGTAGAGGGATCCCTGAAGCATCCTGAAGCCCTACACAATCGTCCACCAACCTGGTTCCCAAGATATGCCAGACCACCTACACCGGAAGACTTGGTTCTATGGAATTTCACCACACTACTTTGTAGAATGAGGAACTCTATAAACATATTTCCTCGAGTCATTAGTGGTGAATCAAATGCAGAAGAACGTGGAACTTGAAATGGAAACGGGGTTCAAGTTCACAGAAGCAGAAGCAGTTGCGATGCATAAAAAGTGGCAGGCTGGTCGGCATGTGGTTTTACGGTCTGATGCTATGAAAGAAGCATGAAGGTAACGATCCAAGTACCTAATAATCATTTACGTATCCCAGGTCTGTACTAGAATTGCTACTGCTCAAATCCTAAATACCGAGTTGTTGGGTACTTGGACCCTTGGGATGATAGATCTTGGGGAACACCTGGCCTGGCGGGGAGCAGGGGACGGCGCGACTTCTTCAATCTAAATAAAAGGTACAAGCATTAAAACAATAGCAACCATTGCAACGGTGATAGCACAAGTTTTCTCTCACTCCGTAAGATGTAACCTATGTATCCTACGTAATCCCTACGCCATCCTCCCGCCCTCAACCGCCCCTACTTGAGAAACCAGTGCCAGGCGTACTGTCTGAGGTCGGAGAGCTTCTTCAGGACAGCATTGTACTCAGCCCAATTGACTTTCTTCGTTATCGCTGCCTGTACACGAGTATTGGGGCTTCTTGCGCAGAAACTGTCTTGTTACAGCGTCACTATGGAAGGTGCATTGCGGTACTCGTAGCCCCATCACTACACAAAAACCTTCCGCAGGGTATTTGGGACATGATTTGGCAGATGACAGAAGACTGAACTGCTATCCTCAATCCTCAGCCCATATCAAGGACAGTTCCAGGTGGGTAGTTACCCTTATAAGAGGCCTATATAAACCTCATATAGGCCCATTACCCTTATACGAGCCTTATATGAAACTTATATGGGGGTACCCACCTACTAGCTACCCACCTGAAACTGTCCCTGAACATAGCCTGAACCCAGAACCCTAAACCCTAAACCCTAAACCCTAAACCTGCTCATGTGTTGGAGTTCTGCATCCCTTCCAGGCTTCCGAAAATCAAGTCACGACACTTAGTAGCCAGCTGCTGTAAGCTTGCGTCCCCCTAGGGACTATTTGGTTTAGGGTTTAGGGTTTAGGGCTTTAGGGTTTAGGGTTTAGGGTTTAGGGCCGTACTGAACCCTAAGCCCAGCTAAGATCTTGAAGATCAGGGAATGTACAGGGACCTCTTATACAGAATCCTCTCCAAAGTACCGGCAAATAGGATCTACAGGCAGACCAAGCAGACATAATAGCCTAAACCCTAAACCAAGCAGGAAAACTTGCCCCAAACTACTGTTGTGGGACCGGAGGAATCCAGTAAACTCAAGCTGTTCCCTAAGCCTCAAAGGCTAAAACGCTAGACCCTAAAACCCTAAATCCTAAAACTTTAAATCTCTAAACCCCTATACACCCCTAAAACCCTAAACCCCTAAACCTGAAAGAGAACCATGTCTCGCCCTGATAAGACACATCTGATGTACATGAGAGTTTCCCAACATTGTACAAGGATATGTAGGGATTATAGGGTTTAGAGATGATAGAGGTATACGGGGTGGGGGGATGATGAAACATGGAAATTGCCATTCAGGGTTTAGGGTGTAGGGCTTCCCAAAGTTATGGGATACCTCCTGGGGGCTCAGTAATAAGGGCTACAATTGCAGTATACTGGGACCTACGTATATTGGCGTCCCCTCTTTTGACATGCTACCATATGTATGTTTGGCCGTTGTGGCGTTGGATATCTGGAGGTCAGGTGGAGGCCTCAATCTTGGGTGAAGGCTTGAACAACCTAGCGACTAGCTACTTGAATGCAAAAGCAAGAGTAACGCTTAGGGCTTAGGGTTTGGGGTGGCGAGTAAGATGCTGAAGGAATTGAAAAGCACATGGGAACTAGTATATTGTCGAGATTGTATGGGAAAAGCCCTACATCCTAAACCCTACATTGTATAGGGAAACGCGGCCCAGGACCATTGGCGCTACGTACTTCACCCCAATGGTAAGATGTAAACAGAACCGTAAACCCTAAATCCTAAACGCTAAACCCTATGAGCCATTGGCTTTCCAAATGGCCATTAAAGCCAAGCTAGGGAGCTGTGAAGAAACATTTGGGTGTTTGCCAAAATTTGGGTTCCATTATTAGGGGTACCTTTTGGGAGGGTCCCCGTAATAAGGATTATCGTATCTTGGAGGTCTATATTGAAGGGGTCCCCCTAACCAGGGAAATTACAACATGGAAGAAGGTTCCATCGATGGCGAACTACATGGTTTCCTTACAGGGGCTCCATGCTTCACTTGATTCTCCATTATGGTAACTTAGTTTAGGCCAGCTCCTTAAGAACAGCCAAAGCCCTACATTCTCTTGTCCATGCCTAAATCGTCAATCATGTACACTGTATGAGCCTTGTGTAGCCCCTTGAACCCTAAATCATGCACACTACATAACCCCTATACAAGCCCGTTGCCCTGAACCCTAAACTCTCAACCTATATGACTCTAAACCCTGGCGTAAGCCCTGAACCAATATGACTCTCAACCCCAAGCCGCAAATCTATACAACACCCAGAACCCCTTTAAACAGGAAAACGCTACACCTATGTCAAGCCTATAACCCTTTCCTATATTACCCCCCTACCCCTTCAAAAGGCAAAACCTCAAACCTAGATAAGGCCTATTGCCCCTTGAAAACGGAACACACTAAACCTATTTAACTCCTACAACACTCCCCCCTAGCCCTAAACCCTGAACCCTAAACCCTAAATCCTAAACCCTTTAAAAGGGAATCCACCAAATTCAGAGCCAGTCATCCTGAAGCTCAACGACGTCTTCTCGCTTTGAGAACCTTGGTTGGGATCAACAGCCCCCTATCCAGACCCCCAAAGGCATCCAAGAATTAGATCCCCTAGAACCCTATGGGAAATTACATAAGGACTATACAGGGGTTATAATGTGTCTATATAGGGGGTCTAATTTTTAGGGTAGGGTAGAAGTAAATCCCTTTAGCGGGATATGCAGGGGTAATTCTGTGGGGATATGTAGGGTCTGGGGTCAGTCCGCTTCATGGGAACTATAGGGAGATGTAGGGTTTTCAGTTTAGGGTTGAGGGCCTAGAACTAAATCTTTCTTAAGGGGTATATAGGGGTATTAGATAGGGATATATTGGGTTTGATGGTTGGGTGGCGGACCACGAGCTTCCTAGAGTAGACTCAGGGGATTTTTGCCACAATAGAACGGAAAAGAACACCCTAAAACCCCCAAACACCCAAGTATCAGGGTCTTAGGTCCCAAATACCATCCAGATTTTTAGTATTTGGGCCCTAAAGCCCAATTATTCGAGTCC
>CAJNIZ010017613.1:34898-73282 GCA_905231905.1 Symbiodinium pilosum
TGGGTTGAGGGTTTAGGGATTCAAGACCCTAAATAGCCCAATGTAGGTAGCATTGCTTCCCTAATCTCTCGTACGCTTTTCTGCTCCCGTGAGTCTAGGTAGCTCAAGATTAGGGTCTAGAGTTTGAGTTTTTGCCGGGGACCATGGGCAGGCTTTACCATACAGAGCTTGAGTTGAATCACAGCTACAAGTCCTAACAATCGTGAAGCTTCCAGATTGCTGCTTTTGCTGCCAAACTTCCAAGTAATGAGCCTGGAATCTCTCAAGTTCGAATTCCCTCCATGGAGAGTTAGAATGGCCTCTATAGACCTTTCCTGTCTTGCGGACTCAGTCAAAGGGTGCAAATGTGGATGCCAAGGAGCATTCCCAAGCATTTCCTGTTCGAATCTTGGAAGGCATCCTGCTACAAGCACGTGGGGTCATCAATTTCTCAGTACATAGAGTTTTCTTATGCGCGGTATGCGATGTGGAGTCTAGTGCCGAGCGGCTTGAAAAAGGGTTTTTGCTCAACTGGGGCCCCAATGTAGATCCAGTATACTATAGAATACGATAGTGCTGCTTATCGGCACCCCNNCCCCCCCCCCCCAAAAAAAAAAAGCCACCAATTCTGGAAACCTTCAAAACAGTTTTGAGGAAGACGAGGCCTGTGGGTTCCAAAATAGAGAAGCTCATCAGAGGCACTGCCCGCAGCAAATTGCACATCCAAAAAAAAAGCTTAGTAGGGATACTACAGTGTCATATACGGAGAATAAAAGAAAATGGAAACTGCTCCTTTGGGTTTAGGGCTAGTGCGGGCTAAGGTAACCTGTTATATGAGCCCTAGTCTAAACTCCTAATATCCCCCTTAATAACCCCTATAGCACTCCCCTATATAATCCCCTATATACCCCTCAAGGAGTTTTTAGAACATATTACATGGCATCTTCCTTAAATATGGGGACCCCAATATAGAACCCAATATACTATAGTCCTTACTATGGGGACCCCCCAAAAAGGTGCCCTTAATCTTAGGGAACCCCCATACCCAGCATGCCTAGCTGCTGAGTTTCTTGGCTCCAAAAAAGGGTGATATTTCATTGTAGCAGATTTTATATACCCGAAAAAGGTGGTTCCCAGAATTAGGGGTACCTTTTTCGGGGTCCCAATAATAAGGACTATGGTATCTTGGGGTCTGTATTGGAGTACCCTAATTTTGGGAAACTACCAACTATGAAAGGTTGGTTATCCACTTAGGAACGCAGGATGTAGTTAGGAAGGCTAGCATTCAGGTCATCTGGTGCTGAGTTGTTCAGTGAGGGAATTGTTGCCTGCAGCTGTCCTGATATCATTCGCCCACAAGCGCCCTGTTCCGACAAACCTGAACCCTGCCTAGCCCATCGCCCACGTCCCTTGAGGCAATCAAATCCATCCCCTCAGTTGCTCAACTCTCTAGTGTCAGTCACCCCAGTTCCTTAACCTCAGGAACCCCATATCATATATCCCCTCAGTCTGTACTAAGCACACTGGACAAAGCGACACCTCACACCCTGTATCCTACAGGCATAATCCTAAACCCCGCATCCGAAACCCTCAGCCAAAGACAACTCCCTTCCTGGACACCTGGCAGAATCTGAAGAGTAGAGCTCCCAAACGGCACCCTGTACTACCATTGGGCGATTTGTAGGAACCAAAACGCAGGATCTACATAATCCTACAACCCTGAACCCTTAGTTCCTGGTTTAGGGTTCGGGGGGGTTATAGATGACAGAAAATGTAGATAACAAAACTTTTTGAGACCATGTCAAGGATCTTCCAGGAACCTAAACCCGAAACCCTAAACCCTCAAACCCTGAACCCCTTGGTAGCTCTCTTCCCTGGCCTCAATCCGATTCTCAAATTCCTGGAACGCCAGGCCTAGAGCCCTTCGCAAGTCCACCTTGCTGGGAATGTGTGCATTTAGGGCTTGGGATGGGGGATTTATAGCGTTTGTAGGATTTAGCTTTAGCTTTTAAAGCTCAGGATTCAGGATTTCCACGGTACAGTGTTTAAAGCTTTGGGCGCAGAGTTCAGGATTTAGGGTTTCAGATTCGATTATTGCTTAGGGTTCAAGCTGTCAGGTTGAGAGCACGAGTTTCCCAAATGAGCGGGTGCCTCTCCGAAACAAGATTTGAGAACTCAGTAACTTTTAATCTGAAGCTCCCATAGGTTCTAAGGTATCCAACTGTAGGCACTTTCTGGCTACAATCGGGAATGTTCCAAATGAGACTCTGACAATGGATCCTTCTGGGGTGGGAGACCGCCAGATTGGGACGCCAAGCTGAAGAGCCACGTAGGTATATAGTCCCCCGTGAGTAGATACAATATATGGCTTTGGGAGTATTGTAATAAGATCTCCATATACCCCATGCTCTAGCTACTTAAGGGGGACTCAAGTAAGGAAAACTAGGATTGTCTGTACTTACTCGTAGTAGGTATAAGGAACCATCGGATATTACTTGGTTATATCTTGGGTTACCAATAGCTGAAGTATGCTTGGGGTGAGCAAGTTGTGCCAGGGCCGCAAGCGGTCCAACTACCTAATGATCATATACTTACCCAAGTTCCCGCACAGGACCTTCCTATTTCTTGTGTACTTGGACCCTCTGGGGGGGGTGGGCTTTCTGTCTCATCCTCTTTGTGAAGCTTCTGGATGCATCCACATCAGCATAAGGCACCCCATAGGTGGTCTATCTAATCGACTCCATAATAAAAGAAGCTATTCCCTCTCACGCGCTCTGGCAATGATCTCGGATCTGCCTTCAGGAAGATAGGACCTATAATGCATGGGAATGGCAGCACACTGCTTAAAGACATACGAAGACCCCCGCCATCTTCCGTAACATGCCGTCCCACCGACCCTAAACCCTGACGCCTAAACCCGAACCCTAACCCCTAAAATCTATGACCAAGCTCCAACCCTGACACCCTACTTTGGGGGTAAGTATAGCTTACATATAAATGCACTCCTTAAGGGTCTCATAAGTAATTCTAAGTGGAATGAAGACTAACTTATAACAGCCCCCAACCTCCCAGCACCCATACCCCGCAACTCAAACTAGGCATCCCAGTATTACTTGGGTTACATTCTTTAACTAAGGTTTATTGGGCCCTCTGAAAAAGCCATGACTGAGGCCTCGGATATCATGGCTTTGAGGCCCGTCTCCAAGTGGATGACGGCCTGGCTCCGGATGTCAACATCTGATGATGATCCGATGCCCCTATATAACCCCAATATACTATAGTAGTTTCCATGTTCTTTCTATTATCCCCATATCACGCCAAAATCTATCGTAGTCTCCATTGTTCCATGATAAGGGGATTATGATATTCGCCAACCCTCCATAGGGATCCTATAGCTATCATGTGACCATAATAGGGCCAGAGGGTGTTCATGGATCTTTTGAAGAGCCGTAAAGCCCGACACTGAGCGCAGTGCAGTTTATCGAGGGGGTTCTTTTCAGAGTCCCCTATTCCCTCGTAATGCCCCACAGGCACAGAGGAGCAAACAAATTTTCATAACAGGATTTTTTTAAAAAAACCAAACTCATAAGCTGCACCTGCCCAGCTACTAGGATACCTGCATCCATCTGCCGAGAGACTCCAAGAGGGAACAGCATGGAACCAAGCATGGAATCCCAGGAACCCCGAAAAGAGCCCTACAGGGACTACCTATACAGTAGCCGGACCTAGAAAACGAATCTTGCAAAGCGAACCTACACATACCCTAAGGGTCAAAGTACCTAATAATAATATACTTACCCAAAACCAATACTATAATTACTATTACCCAAATCCCAAGTACCTAATTATTGGGTACTTGGACCCTTAGGGATACAATACAGCCTTGACCTGAAGACCCCAGTGAGATGCACTGCTAGGTAGGCTGCAGTGCTATATTGACAAAGCCTTGGAATACTTCGATCCCCTAAATCCTAAACCCTAAGCCCCAAACCCTGAACCCTAAACCCTAAACCTAAACCCTAAACCCTAAACCTAAACCCTGAACCCAAACCCTAAACCCACTTTTGTGGAAGACAAAGTCTGGCAGTGATGCTAGCCAAGTAGGGTTTAAGGGTTTAGGGTTTAGGGGGGGTACATGCATTTTGGCCTCATGCTGCTTGAGTGATCGCTTCTGAAGCGTCGACAGCTCTTGCTGCAACTCGAACATCTTCTTCCTGCAAGGTATAGTCCCCCTTAAGTAGTAGAATATGGAGTTTATGGGAATCTCATTAGACAATACCTAAATTCATAGTCTATCTACTTAAGGGGGACTGTAGGTATAGTACGAATGTACCTCGAAAGCTAGAATCATCGGCTCAAACCTGCCTGTGCGATGTGACCTACTCTGGCATGTCTCTGTACCCATGGTTACATATGTGATTTCTATATGTATATGTATGAGCTAGTTTCCATTAATAGGGGGACCCCCAATACATAGCCCAATCTACTACAATCCTCGTTGTGGGAACACCCACTCCTAATATTTGGGAAACCCCCACATTCATGTTTACATGTACACGCGAATTTGCCACCTAGTCTCCACGTAGGGCAGCTACCATGCAGTGGACTTTCCAGCGCTTTAAGTTGACAAGGTCTAGCTAAAGGTGTTCCTGCTAAAGGGACTAGGGTTTGTGCACCGGGCAGGTATATCACGAACCACTAATTACGGTGCTTTCATCTACGTGTTCCTGTTCAGGGGTCGGGGCTGCAGCAGCGAAAACCGGAGCCCTGCGCGGCCACTTTCCAAATCCAACCGCGATTCCACGGAGAAGACACGGTCCTGGTCCAGAAAATAAATCACCGTCTGCCGCAGCTACCCTAAGGGTCAAAGTACCTAATAACAATATACTTACCCAAAACCTATACTATAATTTCTATTACCCGAATCCCAAGTACCTAATCATTGGGTACTTGGACCCTTAGGGCTAAGGAAGCTGCCTTGCCCATGACCAACACGGAGAGAGGCCACCTAGGCCCTTCATCCTCTTCCGCATATGCATCCTTTTAGCCAAGAGTCGCCAGCCCGTCCTGCTAGATGCGGAGAACAGCTCCGACGAGTGCGATTATCTGCTGCCCGATGGCGCATGGACGCCAGGGCTGTGTTAGTGCTTTGAACATGGGATTTCCCCAAATTAGGGGTACCTCTTTGGGGGGGTCCCTATAATAAGGATAAGAATATATTGGGGTCCATATTGGGGTCCCCCCATTTTGGGAAATTACCACATACAGTTGGTTAGAAGGATGCAGATTGCATGGGGTGTTCTGCAGCAGTCGAGGGTAGGCTTGGGTTGAGGGAGCAGGGATTAATTAGGTCTGTCAGCTGAAGGCCGTTAAGCTTTACCCCAAATTGCCAAAGTCTCTGATATTTAGACAAACCAAGCTTGCACTTGGAGTTGAAGGTCTTATCACCTGCAAATTGCACTGACTGCGCCATCGATGGGCATGTGCCCATGAAAGTTTCAATGCACACGGGAGGTGAATCCAGGGTTAAAGTTCATGGACTTCAGGTAAAAAGGCATGGCTTTAGGGGCGTTGAAGCTTTCTTGCAACCCAAGGCTACATCCTGAGTCCGAAAAGCCTCTAAGCCATCTCCGGGAGTACAGATTACGGAGAAGAAGAAGAAGAGCAGCAGTTGAAATAGACCAGCAGCAACAAGCTTCGGCGTGATGGTCAGAAGCAAACTTCTAGGCATACTTCGAGTGCGACTGGCGAACGCTGAGTTCTGGCGATGGCATGCAGAATTACACTTACATTGCCCTGGCCCTGCATTGGGCTATGTGTCTAGCTGCGCCCTCCGAGGTAAATCCTTTTTGGGTTTCAACGTCGGTACGGGTTTCTATATCAGGATCCCAACAGAGATTGCCTTGGAGGGTCTAGGCATGTCTGCAGATACTGCCTACTTCGGCTCTGCAGAGGCAAGGTTCCAAATCTCTAGATCTCATAGCCCCAAAAATGGCTAACCTTGTTCCCAGCATACCCTAAGGGTCCAAGAACCTAATCATTTACTTACCTCAAACCTGTATTACAAGTACAAGTACCCAAATCCCAAGTACCCAATCATGAGGTACATGGACCCTTTAGGGATAGTATACCCAAAACCTCAAGTAGACAGAGCCCCACAGTACACGGAGGACAGTCCCTGGACTCCTCCCAGTCTGGGTTTACCTTAAGTTACGGCTATTAGAACAGTTTCGTATTTAGGGCTTAGGGTGTCCCAGGCTTTGTGGGGAAGTTTCGGTATCCGGGCGCCAACTTCAAGATCTCCCGTAACTTAGATCCTCATAGAGTTAGCGCTTCACGACGCTCAGCTGAAAACCCGAGACTCCCGTGCTCAGGAATTCTAGGATTTGGGCAGTAGTACTTATAGTCCAGGGTTGGGGCAAGTTTATGCCTTGTGCGTCTTTGGACCATTATGGCTCGTCAAGAGTGTGCGAAGACATTTTGGAGCATGCTCCTCATGAGTCCAATGCCACAGCATCAATGCGAATAGATGATAAGAAGTCCTTGCTCAAAGGGATGCAGCCAAAGCAAGAAACCCGCCGACAAGCCCAAGCCAGTCCTATTGAAATTCTGGTCGGCCACCGGTTCGGGGATCCTGGGCGCTGGGAAGTTAAGATTCGGTGCTATTTGGCGTCATGTTTACGGCTTTGCAACAAATGCTTGCAAACTCTGGGACTTTGCCGTTTGCAGGAGATATACGGTGTCCAGACGAAGTTAACTCCGTTTGCGTGGAAGCATTTTGGTTAGGGTTTGGGGTTGCGACTTCTAGGTGTATCAAGAACTTAAAGACTTTGCCTTTCTTGGCACGTTGAGACGAATCTTGGTGCGGCATTGCCCCCGTACCGCCAGCAGTCTTGCTACACAGCTAGAGGACGTGTGTCGGTTCCTGGTATAGAGGGTGGATTCAGAATTCAACCCTAAACCCTAAACCGTAAACTCCCAAAACCTGGACCTTCTAGGCCCGACAAGGTCAGTCCCAAAAGTGAAGCCCATATCAGGGGCACTCTTGTGCACGCGATGATTGGCTGACTGGGGTAGCCTGAGAGGAGCCCCATAGGACTTTGGGGTTTGTGACTTTTTTTGTGAACCTTCTGTCTGATTTCCAGTGATAAAAAGAGCTAAGCCTACGGGTCCATGTACCTAATATTTGGGTACTTGGGTTTTTGGGTAATCGTACTTATAGTACAGGTTTTGGGTAAGTCTATGCTTACTTGGTACTTCTTAGACCCTTAAGGCAAGGTACTCTTGCAGGCCAGTTTGTGTAGAACAGTCCTCTGACATCAAGTCTTGACTCGCATGTTTGCAGATGGGAATTTAACAGCCATCATGTCGCTTATCAGTCTTCTTCGTCTCCTGTCCACACTTCTAGTTACAATTCCTGTGTGCAGCTGCAACAGTTCCCCTCTATACCTCCAAAACCTTAAACCCTAAACCCCAAACCCCCTCCAGACAAACAAACCCCATTTTAAGATACCAGCAATTTTCTTAAAGCAGGAAGCCCAGGGACCACGAGGAGGTTTAGGGTTTATGGTCCCCCTTAAGTAGAAAGAATATGGAGTATATGGGGATCTTATTCTAAGACACCCAAAGCCACATTCTAACTACCTAAGGGGGACTCATTGTTACTACCTGGGACCCCAAAGTAATTATGTAGAGTACTGGCCTTTGGGACTATTTTGACGGTTGCGGACCATTGTTTTAACTTCGTTTGGGTTCCAGGGGTAATTCCGTCAAGTTCATGACTTGCTCATGTGCTGACACTATGTTCGTCCTGCTACACTCCCTACACTAAGATGGAAATCCACCAACAAATCGTTTCTTTAAACAAAGTAATTTGGAATAATTTCAGTTCCGAAACTAAGGCCATTTTGGTAGTATTCCCCACATGAACCACCATTTAGGGTGAGGTCGGGTGAGGCCGCGTTAAATTGCCCAGTTGAAAGGGGCCAAGTTGGTGTATGGTTTTCATCTGTGGTCTGCCACAATCTGCAAATACGCAATCACCAATAACACGCAGAACGCCTATAATACGCTCACACAACAAAAAGAATCAAATTGGTACCCTGCTGACTTCAAGGTCCAAGAATCCGAATATCATGCTTTTTGGATTCTTTTGAAGTTCTCCTCAGTTTATGCGGGACCTTTGAGGGTGGAGCAGAGACAAGGTTCAGCAGTCGATGAACCGCACGTGGAGATCCTACTTGACTGTAATGCCCTAAGGGTCCAAGTACTTAATAATCATATACTTGCCCAGAACCTGGATTGAAATGACTCTTACCCAAACCTCAAGTATCGAGTTATTAGCTATTGGGTACATGGACCCTTAGGGATGATGTTAGGCGCTTGTAGGATGTTAAGAAAGTTGATATCAAATCAGTCATCCAACTTGGATCCGCAAGAGACCCTAAACTTCTGAGAACCTTGAAGCCTACACGTTCTACATCCTCTACATCCCTACATATTCTTATACCTCCCTATATACAAATATGCGGTACCCCATATTTCCACATATTCGTACATCTGAATATCTATGCATGCATATATGTGCTCCTATACGTCCCTGTACACTCCCATCCATCCCTATACATCTCTACACATCCCAATACACCGCCAAAGATCCATCATAAGTGTACAAACATATGAATATATGTATACATATCCACATATATATATATACACATCCCCTGAGAGTCCAAGCACTTACTTACCATATACTTACCCGAAACCTGTACTACAGCTACCAGTACCAAAATCAGTAGTACCCCATGATTGGGTCCTGGACCCTTGCGGATATCCTTGAACATCCCATATTAACCATAATAAAGACCCTCAGCCTCCCCGAATCATTCATATATGTATATATATATATATAAAACCCTAAACCCTAAACCCTAAACCCTAAACCCTAAATATCGTCAGGTCCCTGAATCCGAAACCCTAAACTACCCATGGACGCCCATATCCTGAAACCTCTGGGGAGAGCGCGGCTGCTCCATGAGTTCGCCATCTCCAACCGGTACCAGGGCCATCTGCGCCATGGCACACCTCTGTCGGTTAGTTGGGACTATTTGGTGTTCAAGGGTTTAGATCCAGGGTTTGGGCTTTAGGAATCAGGTTTAGGGTTTGGGATTTAGGGTTAGGCTTGAGGATTTAAGTTTAGGGTTTGGATTTAAGCTTTAGGCTTGAGGATTTAAGCGGAGGCTTAGGGTTTAGGATTTAGGGTTTAGGCTTTAGGATTCAAGCTTGGGGTTTACGATTAAGGGGTTGGGGTTGCCGATTATATAAGGATTTAGGGTTTAGGGCAGGGATGCGGCAGAGGGGCAAACAGAAAAACAGAATGGAAGCTGCTACTTGGCGTTTCGTGCTTTGGATTTCCTACCTCGTCTTGGGGTACGTTTATAGAAACTACTAGCCGTACGGAACTATTTGGGGTTTAGGGTCTCTCCATTGCAGGGCTTTGGATTTTGGACCCTTGTACCCCACCCCTTTTTGGGTGAACCTAACTTTGTACACAGAAACTACCAGCCATAGAGTTCAGAACCCGGAGAAGGGGTCGAAGTAGGACTACCGCAAGACAGTCAAAGGGCTTTGGAGAATGCATTTGGCAACACCTGAGGCGTCTACACCCTAAGCCCTAAACCCGAAACCGGTAGGGGTTCTCTACACAGGGCTACCATATGGCCGCGGGGAGAGGATCAATTCATGCGACATACTTACATGTGGCCTGAGATGTAATTGCACAAACGGGCCGTAAGTTAGCAGCAACCCATGTTTTAAGGATCCAGGTAAATCAAACCTCAACTAAAACCACCACCATTACCTAAATCGCACAAG
Organism: Symbiodinium pilosum; assembly: GCA_905231905.1. Classification (NCBI taxonomy): domain Eukaryota; class Dinophyceae; order Suessiales; family Symbiodiniaceae; genus Symbiodinium; species Symbiodinium pilosum. Next base: position 44,751 of record CAJNIZ010017613.1, read on the forward strand.
TATCTGATTAATTATTGGATACTTGGGTCCTTGACCCTAAACCCTGCATATCCCTATGTACCCCTCTGCCTCCCTTTGTAGGGACGGATACTTGGACCGTCCTGGATGCACATTGCCGCCCGATGGTTGTGACACGAAACACAAACTGTCATCTACTATAGGGGCCTCAACGGTTGCAAGTATTAAGATTATTCAGCCTTTGTGTAAACTGTGGTACAGAGTACCTCAAATAGACTTAACATGATGTTGCAAATCATTTAGGCGTCTGCATTGCACCAGTAACTCGAGTGGCTTCATGCCCAACGGAGCCTCCGGCCTCAATAGTAACTTGAGGTTGATATTCTAATGAGCCCCCCAGCATTGTGGGTATCCATAAACGGACCACCCTAAACCAGACACCCTAACCGCCATTTTGATACCTCCCCTATGTACACCATAAATCCTTCAAGTTGAGGGTTTACGGCTTTGGGCTTGCCGCAAACTTACTAAAAGGCTGAGTGCTTAAAGTGGGGTGGCTGAAACGACACAAACCAATTGACGCCGAGTTGTCAATCACAAGTCATGTAATTCAGTGGGCTTGAAGAGATTGAAGCCCACAGTGTACATTGCACAGATGGAAGAATGCTTGCGCAGGCCAAGGTGTATGAAGCACCGTCATCTCTCACACGCACACCCTAGAAACCCAGATACCTATATACTGGGTTCCTGTCCTTAAGTCCCTATATCAGTTATTATTATCTATTACCCAAGAACCTACTATTATATGGGTACCTGAGCTTCTAGGGACAGGTAGTGCCGGAATGCGCCCAGTGAACCCCTGATTTTTCTCTCGGCCGCTCCTGGTTCATTGGAGGCGCCATTCGGTGCTTCCAGGCGATCCTGAAAGCTTCCGCGGGTATGCTACCCAGAGGATCCCCCACCCAATAATTAGGTACTTGGGATTTGGGTAATAGTAATTATAGTATTGGTTTTGGGTAAGTACATGATTATTAGGTACTTAAACCCTTAGGTCTAGGGCTGCTTGCAAGCCCAGCAAACTCACGGCAACTCCTCCGCACGAGAGCTGTGCCTCCTTTCCCTAAGGGTCCATGTACCCAACAATTAGGTACTTGGGTTTTGGGTAAGAATGAATTTAGTACAGGTTTTGGGCGAGTATATGAATATTAGGTACTTGGACCCTTAGGGTTTGGCCAAGAACCCAAATACACTTGCCCGTGGCCAAGCTGATCTTCTGACCCAGTGTGGGTCTCATCGTGACTTTGGAGACACAAGGTCAGCGATCATCTTGACCACAAGGGGCCTAGATGAAGGCGTACGGACCAAGAAGAGCGTTAAATCACAGATTCTGAATTAAGCTTCAACTCCACCCTAAACCATGCACCCTGAGCCCTAAACTCTAAACCCTCGACCCTGAACCCTGAACCCAAAACCCTCAACCATAAATCCTAATCCCTACATTTATCAAGTGGCGAAGCTGGGCCCCACGCCTGGGTCTCTACCAGGACAGTGCTTTGGTGCCGCGCCGTGGCCAGCAAAAAGGAACCCGGTTCAGGGTTTCGGTCTTGGAGGTATTGGGTTTAGAGCTTAACATGTAAAAGACTATGAGCTTAGGATTCAAGGTGTACTGTAAGGTTCGGACTTGGGTCAAGTTGATGTGCTTCCTAAGAGCTGTGCCAGCTTGCTCAGTTTAAGGAATGTTTTTCTAGTTTTGGCACAGAACACTATTCCCATACCATGCCCTTTTAAGTGGACTTACAAGCCGGAAGTTGTATCCTTCAAGAGAATATAATGCTTTGAAGAAACAGTTGTGAAATCGATTAAAGGAATGGTCGCTGAGGGCATTCATGGACTTTCCAATGTTGTCCGGATAAATCTTAGCAATACTTCCCATCACACAAGCGCTTCATGGTCTGCTATGTGGCGGCATGTATGTGTTGCTCTTCTGATCCTGTGACACAGGCCACATGACAGGCAAGAGGACCATGAGGGGGAGGCCTGTTTTTCCAGGCCTTCATCTTTCGGGGGGGTTGGCAGGGAATATACAGGGACTGTCTTCTCGAATATACAGGGATTATATAGGGATTCTCTGACTCCCTACTAAGAACCAATAAGTCTTGTGGGTGATCTCAAGATCGTCTTTGGACCCTTGGGCTTTACCAAGCTAGCAGCATGTGCCTCGCACATGACTAGGTTGAAACCCTTACCCTGTCTAGAGCAGAGCTTTCGGGAAGCAACAGAGACACAAATACGTGTAATGACAAGCTTGAGTCCTCGAATCAAAGGTCGCTATATACATAGTTAACATGGTTCTCAAGTGAGAGCAAGTCATGGCGAGTTCGCGTACCTTGCTCCGGAGCCATAGATGCACGCAATTTGCACTATCCACGAACGTCCCTGCACATCCCCCAAACTGGGTTGCTGTTATGGAACTTTGTAATCATTATGAAAACCCATCAATTACTATATGCCCATAGTATGGTAACTTAAACTACATTCCTTATCAGCAGCCCAGCCAGAAGATTCCCCAATCCGCGGGTCTCCCAAAGAAGCATGCGCAACCCTCACGTTTTTCCGACAGTAACCTCCGCTGGGAAGGCTTCAGATTGTTAGGCACCCTTTTTTTGAGTGCGCTTCTGCTAACTAGCTTGGCATGGGCTGGGGGGGAAGAAGAGAAAGGATACTTCTCTTGAGACTAAAGCCTAAACCCTAATCCCTATAACCCTAAACCTTGGGGCCTTGCTTCTTAGGACGGCAAGTTAAGGAACCTAACTTGGGTACCTATGTAGACTATGTAGAGCCCCACCCTGAGATACTACATGAAGACCCCAAAATGGAAAACAACAAAAACAAGCGGAGGAGCCCCTTCTGCAACTGCCCAACACAAGTAAAAGACTCCCAAACCCCTAAACCCTAAACCCTTAAACCCAAAGCCCATCATTCTTATAAAAAAAAAGAGTCCAAAAGCCAATCATTCTGCAGATCTTGGGGATCCCGCTACTCGTAGGGATTAAGGATATTGTCCCTATAGTTGTAAGACTAGTTGAGAAGAAAATGGAAGCTACTATTTAGGGTAGGGTTTAGGGTTTGGGGGGAGACCTACCCTGAACCCTAAACCCCTAAACCCTACACCTCTAAACCCTAAGCCCTGAACCCTAAACCCCTAAACCCTGAACCCTAAACCCTAAACCCCTAAACCCTAAGCCAGGGCCCCAATGCAAGGACCCTGATCTTGGCACACCCCATGTGGCTCTTTTCGCGTGCTACTGCCTCGGGCAAGAAGTCAGCACTTTCCTGGTGAGACCAAACCCTAAAGGCCCAAGTATATAAGACTCAGAGGAGCTACAGTCAATGTTACCCAGATAATTTGTGGACATGGGCTTCTTATTAGAGACGATCTTGCGACTGTACTCTAGTACAAGAGGTTTCCTTAATAAGCCGGATACTGACAGTAGCTCATTGTATACTTGCCCGAATATGCTACGAACGATCTCTACGACGAAATGTTCCAAGTACCTGGTGATATCAAGTTGGACTCTCAGGGCGACTGAAGGCGGTTCCAGGCAGTCAGGATGATTTGGATGGGTTGAAGTCTTCGAGAAAAATGGGCTCAAAGAAGTAAGGGGTTCCCTGTTACACTGATACTTGTACAATCGGGGCTTGGGGTCTACAATAAGGCTCTTGGAAACCCGTACTGAGATCCTAAACCTTAGCCCCACATTGCCCAAACCTTCCAGCGCAAGGGCCCGGAGTGTAGGGCGTAGGGGCTAGGGCGTAGGGGATAGGGTTTAGGGCTTAGGGAATCAAACCAAATCCGCTTCCCGAAGCCCTCCCTTGTCTTGCTAGAAGTCTATCCTTAAGGGCGCAGTACATGCATAACGGGTAACGCATCCTGTAAGTGGGAACCGGCTAATGTCCGGTGGGGCGATTTCTTCTACGGTCTTCCCCCATATGCTTTGCGCTGCCTGCTTGAAACTGCCCTGGGCCTGTTGTCTGTGAAACTTGGCAGAGGCCCCGACTACTGAAGAGGCTTAACTATATTACTTAGCAATATTGTTTTGAGGTCTTTGTCTTTTAGCTACTCTATACTATGGATCTACAACGACTCTAGAACCAGAATATTGGTAACTATTAAGATGCCTACAGTTCACATTCTGAGCGGCACATGTCTTAACAACGACCTAGAAAGAAAACTGTTAGGTTTGAGGAGACCCGGGACGGTATACAAGGATGATAGATGCATTGTGAGGACTTCGGGTTTAGGGTTTAGGGATGGTGGGCCCTAAGCCGGAAACCCTACACCCTGTTACAGAATTGATTAAGTAGCGTTGAAAGAACTAAGGGACGGTCCCTCCTCGCAAGTCCTGGTTTGGATCCTAGCAGCCCTTAACCTAAAACCTGATCGACTTGGGATATACCACCCCAGAATGTCCAGGTACTTGGGACACCGACATAATAGTACTTAAAGCAGAGGCGCTTTGTAAGAGTATGGTTATTAGGTACTTGGAGCCTTAGGGCACGGCAATTCAGGGCCAACATTTCTACCTCAATCATGGGTTACGGCTTTGAGTGTAGCTTGTGAGAAAATCCAAAGCCTGCCTCAGGCCCCAAGGTCCCCGGCTGCTTCCGTAACCGTTCAAGTACCTCATAATCATACCAGTAGTTTTATTTCCAAAATCCCAACTACCGAATTATTGGGTACATGGACCTCCCGGGCTTCAGAACCCTGGAAGCCATTTACGGCAGCAATTCAAAATCTAAATGGACAGCCCATGTAAACGGATGGTTTTAAGCTGCCTCCTGGTCCGCCCCTCACGAATCACCAGCGATGGTGCAGGTTTCAGCAAGAAGCCAGTCTAGAAGTGCGGAATGTCATCTGGGCCCTGTCAACAACTGCAGAGATTCAAGGGTTTCTGATTGCTGGCTTAGGGCTAAGGGCTCAGGGCCCCGGGGTGGGCGTGTAGGCTCACTGCTTGTTATCTAGATTTAAGGGTTTGCTCTATAGGGTTTCTGAGACGCAAACCTATTAATGCGCCAAGCAAAAGCTGGTGGCTGTACACTTGCCAAATGCAGGACGACAAGTTTGCGTAGCTTACACTAAACATTGTAGGTGCAATCCGTTCACTTGTTGCCCTTAGTCCTGCCTTAGACCCAAACAGACTTCAGGTTGGATAAAACATGCAGACTTACACTTCGGGTTTGGGTAGTAGAAATGATAGTGCAGGTTTGGGCAAGTGTATGATGAATAGGTACTTGGACCCTTAGGGTATGGTGTCCTAAGCTGCCAGGCCTCAGGCAAACCCCAAAACCTCAGAAACTTTTCCCCCTGCGTCTAGTCTAGCGGTGACCTACCCACGACTCCTCGTTGCAAGCTCCTTGGCTGCAGACCTTGCTGCATCCCAACCCCTGCACGGAGAAGCGATGTCTATGCCCCTTGTGCATACCCTGGGTCCCCGTTGTGCAAGTCACTCTTAGTTGATAAACACTAAAACCTAAACCCTAGAATTGAAGACCATGACAACCACTGGACATGGGATATGCCGAGGCTTTAGCGGATTTTGACATCAGCCTCTGTCGGCAGCGTGGTCCCCACTTGAACACCCAGCATGGAACTCGCTCCCTCAACACAACTACCCAATGGGGGACTCTGATCTGTTCGCCCAAAGGGTCCAGATACCTACTTATCATATCTTATCACATACTTGCCCAGGACCTGTACTATACATCTACTGCCCAGCTCGCAAGTACTTACTTGACTTAAAGGTACCTGGACCCTCTGGGTCATATTGAAAAACAAGTTACCCGGCCCACCTCTACCAGTCCTTTTGCAAGCCCGTCGGCATAAGAGTCTGAGAGTTTTCCTTGAAATCCTCGAATATAAAGTTGATAGTCAGCTGCCTTCGCCTTCTGCCTAGAAGTCTAGCTCGGAGCCTCAGCAATTACCAATATCTTGTTGCGGTACCCTACTGTGCCTTCACAAGGAACCTAAGACCATGATGTTGGTGCTTATTCGAGTCAGGCCCTTATAGTGCACTGTACACTGCAAGCCCAAATCTTTCATTGCCTTGATGAGCTTGCGGGCAATGAGCTTGCAGCTAACGCGCCCGAGCCTGCAGTTCACATTCTACGCCTGTAGCCCCAAATGCCTGCATCTCGGTAGTCTTATGCAACTTTTTCGTTGCGAGGACAGCCCACCTAAACGGCAGCTACAGGTTCAGGGCTTTGGGTTCAGAGTTCAGGGCTGAAGGTCTAGGATCAAGAAAATTTCTTGGGGCAGGTGTGGGGCTGTCACTTCCTCAGTAGTGGTACAGCTCCTGAAGACGTTTGCAGAGAATTCAACGGAAACCTTTAACAACATAGGAAACTTGGCCAATTGCTTTGGTCTTTCTCGGCGTGGCGTAAATAAGCCCAAAGCTAAGACGACCAAGAAGCAAGGGTTCTTGAGGGATACTACGAAGGACTCAGGCCGAAAGAGAATACTCTACACCTTTCTGCCCTACTCCCTACACCCTGACCCTGAAACCCAACTTCCCCACCTCGCATCCAGCCAAAATAGGGCTTGAGTAGCTACTAGTACTAGTTTGAGGCTTATGGGTTTAGGGTTTAGAATTTAGGGTTTGGGGCTGCTGTACCATCTACAATGATCATGCAGGGAATCTAGGACCATAATGTTGGTAATTACCTCTAAGTGCCCCAAATAGCCCCAGTTCCCATGCCATTCTCCCTTGTCCGGTCCAATTGATGCTCCATTATTGGGGAAGCCAGGGCCTCCCAAAGCTCCCCAAAATCCTGCAAAGGAATGTAGACCCAATGCCCTAAATCCTAAAACCTAAGCCCTAAATCCTAAAACCTAAACCTCAATCTCTAAACCCTAAACTCCGTCCCTAAGTCTGAGACTCGCACCCATCTCTGGGCAGCCCCTCCAGAGCCTGCTCCACCTCGGCATGCAGGAGCCTGGCGTCAGAGCTCAGGGTTCGGGTATTCGTGTTCAGGGTGCAGGGTTTAGAGTTCAGGGCTTGGGGAGTTCTGGATTTAGGGTTTAGAGTTCAGGGCTTAGGGTTTGGAGTTCAGGGTGTAGGGTTTAGATTATATAGGGGTTTAGGATCTAGGGTTTGGAGGTTACTATAGGGATTCACCCCTCCACTCCCCCTTAGGCGCTAGTAAGTCGAGAGACCTTTTGGAGCCCTCAGAATTTTCCATCTGCATGCCAGCAAGCCCGGGGTTTTGCTCACGTCTCACTGTCAAAAGATCAAGGTTTGGGGCTCCTTCTGCAGCTTTGAATGGTGGCGATCCAAGAGAATTTTGCAAGGGAAGAGTCCAGGAAAAACGGATGTTCAGCTGGGGCACTCATCAAATAATAAGGCGTGCAATATCGGTATCTGGAACAGCGAGGGGTGCGCTGCACCCGAGGGCCTTGCCATTCTGTCCCCTGACAAGGCGCACGAGTTGGGCAAATGTTCGTCAACTGCAAGACGGCAGTGTCTGTTTCCTCGGCATGCTGCCTTCGGTTCTTTCCATGTACACCGCTTCTCTTCGACTTCCAACTGGAACACAAGCATTTGCAAGAAACTGAACTTCTGCGGCGGCTGGTCGTGTCTGCAAGCCTTGCCTGACCGCCAAAAATTGCGCAACACGCGATGCTTCAGCTGGTCACAATGGTTCAAAAACCTAGCAGTGTGTAGTTTCTAAAATTAGGGTCCCATCTTGGTACCCCTATAAGTATTAAGTGCCGTAATATAATTCATAACCAACAGGGGCCCAAAATTTTGAGAAGAACCCAATCGTTACCTACTTCGCGCCTAGTTTAGGTCGCCAGGAATTGCGGCCAGCCTTAATCTCGGCACTGTTGTTTCCCAGACCCCTGGGGGGGATCTAGAAAGTAGATCTCCCTTAAGAGTTCTTAGAAATTACCCAAGAGTAGCATCGGGTACCAGATTGGGAGTTCTACTTTCTAGATCCTCCCAGGGGTCTGGGTTTGAGTTGTGGCTGGAAATTGTATGGCAATGGCTTGGAATTCCGGGCTTGAAAGCTAGAAACCAAGGTTGCGGTGACGCCACTGGGTTTAGGGTGGGAGGTTTAGAATTTAGGGGTTTAGGGTTTACGGGTTTAGGGGCTTAGGGTTTAGGACTTGGGGGCTCAGGGTTTAGGGTTTAGGTACACCCCACCCCCTTGCTCCTAAACCGGGTGTAGGGCCTGGGGTCATCGCAATCAGACAGGTTGATGAATGACAGGAAACCACTGCAAGCCAAGACCTCTATCCTATGGGGATTGCTCACAACACCGGTATCTTGGGAACCCAAATTATATCCATATGCGGATTGTAAAGTAAATTTCTGGGTTCCCAACCGTAACCAGGGTCGCGCTGGGGTAGTCTTGAAAACATCCCGAATCTTAGAGGAGTATTGGAAAGTCATGCAAACCTTTCAGAAGGACTCTCAGAACCAAATCGTTCAAACAAACCCTACGCCCTACACCCCTGAGCAGTTATAAGCCCTAACCCCCAAATCCTAAGCAATAAGCCACGACCCATAACTCCTGAGTAAGAAGCCCTTAACCCTAAACCCTACCCCCCTAAACTCCGAATCAATAAGCCTCAAACCTGTCCTTACCAGGAAAGCCTGGCAAATGAATGTGGGGTTTAGGGCCTCGGGCTTGGGGTTCAGGTTTTAGGGTTTAGGGCCAAACCTAAACTCTGCCATGTCCTCGATGAGGCACGGATTGTTAGCAGGGAACGAAGGAACGGCAAAGAATATGGGAACTACTACATTCTCGGGCAGTAGCTCCTATAGGGATCCATGCCCCCATTCTGCACGAATAGGCAGAAATATGAGGCAAACGCCAGAATCCTTACGCTGTACTCCATAAAGGGACCTTAGCCTGACACAAGAATGCCCAACTATTCCTGAGCCCTGCCCCTCAAACAAGAAGCTCGAATGCCAAGCCTGTATAGGTATACTCAAGTACGTAGAAGCTGCCAACTGGATAGCGCACATTACCCCTCATGGTCTGTATCAGGAACACCTTGTCCCTAAACAGCCCAAGCCCAAACCCGGCACGCTCCACCATGATCCCAAACTCTAAACATCCCGAAGCCATGAACTCCTGCCTGTCTCCGAAGTTGTGGAGAATGTCCTTCAAGCCCTTGGGATCTAGGGTGCCCCTCCGTGTGAGGTCCAACGCCTGACGTAAGTTTGGCTTGCTTTCCTGGAGTTTGGGATAAGAAGAGTTCAGGGCTTGGGGTGAAGGATCAGTCGGGTTTAGGGTTTAGGGTTTAGGATGGTCTAGAGTTTAGGGTTTACGTGGACCCCAAAAGTATGTTTAATAATGGCCTTTATGGCTGTTATTTTGGGTTCAGGGCTGTTATTTTACATACTTTTACATTGGGTGTAGGTGGATCTAAAATCCTGATGGGCTTGGATGTCGCAAACTAGGTGTGTCATGAGCTTCGGGTTGATGCCTTCTTGGACTAGATGAGCCCTGAAGCTGGGATCGTGCATCTCATACTTCTGTACGCCTGCCGTAAAAAACCCTAACCCCCAAAACCCTAAACCAAAGCATAAACCCTGAAGGCTTCACATTGCGTCCCCAAGGCTCGGGGTGAGGGGGGGGGTGCTGCGAATAAGAAAGAGGGTCGTCTTTTTAGATTTTCTTTCGGAGGGGTTGACGGGTTCTTTGCACAAGTACGCCACAGGCTATATGTGTTTGACGCTTTTACAATACATTCAATACTGTTTGATAAGACCTTCGAACCTAGCTCGTGGACACTGAGCTCTCAGAAGCATTCAGGCTCTAGATAATTTAGAAGGCTTTGAAGCAAACCCGTGCGTAGTCTAAAGCAACAGGAGAAATCATCTTGCACAACATGGCCGTCAACAGTGCACCATGCTACTATGTCAGATACGAGATGATCTGTGACATGCCATGGATGTCATGAAAATGAATCTCATCTTCGACACCAGAACCCATAAACTCAGGTCCCTTGGCCAAGCGCAAATTGAAACATATGATGTGAAGCAGAACGTCTGTAACGGCTGTTCTGCACACTCACACCAGGTTCATGTTCGTCGTGCTCTCAGTGCCTCGTCTCCTGAAACTTCAAAGATCACATCCGACTGCAACCCAAAGCCTATCCCTGGGGCTCTAACTATATAAATAATACCTACATTGGGCCCTAAACCCTATGAATAATACCTACATGGAGGTTTAGGGTATAGCCGTCCACAAGCAGAGTTTTAGAGTGCGACTCACCATGCAGTGCTTGTATCCCCTCTGCTGTCTTTCGATACTTCCAGAGGAAAAACCTGCAAACCCAATCGGGCAATTCCTACCAACTAGGGGGTACTGTGCGGTAGGTCACCAGGGTTACAGGAAGCACTACAGACCCGAACCTGAACCCCCAAAGTCGGTAGAATAGTTGCCTTGTTGGTGAGTTGGTGATGACTCATGGGTGCGGGGCCATCGGTTGGCTTACTTTTGAGATTTGGGCCCTATATTAAACCCTAAACCCTAGACCCTAAAACCCTAGAAGCGCAAACTCTGGACCCTAAACCTGAAACCCAAAGACCTTCAGCCCGTACACTCTAAACTCTGAAACTTAACCCGAAACTCCAAAAACCCCAAGCACCTAAACCCTAAAAACCTAAAACCCCTAAAAACCCTTTCGCCCGTAAAGGCAATCAAATGCCTAAAACACCTAAATTACACCGTTTCCAATTAATTGTCCATGTTCTTTTCCATGTGATTCTCCATTATATGGGGATAATACCCCCTAAACCCTATATACCCTATATACCCCTTATGGTAGCTCAATTTAAATTCCTTAACAGCAACCCAGTACAGGCAGCGGCCTGGAGTGCTTCGCACAGCTGGTACTCGCTCAGCAAGGCTTTCTCCGCTGCCTTTTGGAATTAGGGTCTAGGGCTTAGGGCTTCGAATTTATGGTTTAGGGTTTAGCGCTTAGAATTTAGGGTTTAGGGCTTAAGACGCAGAATATAGGCTTTAGAGTCTAGGGCTTGGGGTTTGCGGCTTAGGCTTAGGGCTCAGAATTTAGGGTTTAGGTTTTAAGGCGCAGAATTTGGGCTTTATGGTGTTGGGCTTGGGGCTTGGGGTTTAGTGCTTAACGCTTTCAATTCAGGGTTTAGGATTTAGGGTTTGGGGCTTAGGGTTTGCGGCTTGGGGTTTAGGGTTCCAGCGTGTAGGTTTTAATTGAGGGTTGAAAGAATAGGTAGGTCCCCTACATATATATATATATACACATGTATATATATATATATGTATATATATATATATCGGTCCAGTGCATTTAGGAGCTTTGCGTGGGCTTTCGGTGCAGACTAGAACACGGACGTTACTATGGTTTGGGCATGGATGCTCTGTGAACCGAATGCAATTGGAACACGGACGTTATCATGGTTTGGGCATGGATGCTGTGGGAAACGCATGCAATTAGAGCACGGACGTTATTATGGTTTGGGCATGGATGCCGTTGGCATGGTTACGTAAGCATGTAGTAGGTCTAGGCAGCCTGAAAAACCAGCTCTTAAATGCACTATACCCATATATATATACATACATATTCATATATACACACATGATGTAAGGTTTCATTACATTCCGTTCGGAATTAGGTGTCTCACCGAAGGGTCCAAGTACCCAATCGATATGGTGGTCCTGGTAATTATGATAGAGGGTTTGGGTAAATATAGATAGATATATATATATATATATGACTTTTGAGTACTTGGGCCCTTAGGGTCAGGGTTTATGCCAGGCTACGCAACGTTTGTATAAGGGGCAACAAAGGGACATTATAAGGACACATACGTTGAAAGGTTTCACGGTTCTGGCCCAAAGCCCCAAAAAATCCAACAAGGCCCAGGACAGCCCCAGGAGTCTGCAAATAGTCCTCTCCGTACCGTGAACCCTGAACCCGAAACCCTGAACCCTATAAAGCCTAAACCCCATTTGCGCAGGAAGGAAAAGAGAGTCTGTTGGCGGGGTACAGTATGTACTTCATCGCACACAAAGTAAAGTACAACAGGCCCTGCTGTAACCTCAACTCTGAATCCGACCTGGAGGCTCATGGGTAGGTGGAACCCAATTCAATCAAATTAGAGGACTTCGCTGGATTGAACTTGGGTTTTACGTACAGCTAGAATTGCACTGAAGCATTTTGCACCCTTAACTCCAAGGTCTGGGGTTCATTTAGGGGTGAAGGAGTTTCGCCCTACACGGCTTCCCCGAACATGAAGATTAGGGTATGTTGAGATTTGGTCTATATTATTGGCGTCCATGGAAGCACCCACATCCCTCCAAAATCCTGCAAAAGGCCCCCCTCTTGTGGGAGGCCTGCCAGTTGTCAAAACCCAAGCCGGTACGCAAACAATGCCCGAACAGCTGTCATCAAAAAGCTGGTTGTCATATGAGGTATAGTCTAAACTCCTTCAAGGGGGTGATGTAGGTGATGGTATAGGGGGCAACTATAGGGACTATCAATAGAGATACTAGAAGTTTGGACTACAACTCATACGGTTCATGCCAGCAGCAAGAAGGAACACCATCCAAGAGAATGGGCGGAATACTATGAAGGCTGCTGGTGAAAAGATATACAGTCAGCCATCCGTAGACAAAACAACAGAGGCAAGCGACTTATGACTTTATAGTCACCCTTAAGTAGATAGAATATGGCTTTGGGTAGATTATGACAAGATCCCCATATACCCGATATGTTTGTCTACTTAAGGGGGACTTTACATGCTTACTGTAAAGCACATCAATGTCATTGAATGCCGCCACCAGAAGCACCACTCCAGGAACCCTCCTCCAAATCCAGAAAGCCACAACCCTAATCCCCCAAACCCCAAGCAACAACCAGGATTCCTTAATCCAAAGTTGAAAAGCCTTGATTTTGGAGTATGAACCCTCAACCCTAATTGCTGAACCCAAGCTTGTAAACCCTCCAAAGCGTTGACTTTGAACTATGAACCCTCAACCCTCACTATATAACTCCCGAACCCAAGACTCAATCCCTAAGGGTCCAAGTACCAAATAATCATATACTTGCCCAGAACCTGTACTAGAAGTACTATTTACCAAAACACGAGTGCCTAATTATTCGTTACTTGGACCCTCTCGGAATGAACCCTCAATGAAGGCCCCTATAGATCCCTATATAACTCCCTATAACCCCCTTGAAAGGGTACCCCTAATATTGGGAAACTCTAAACCCTAATCCCTAAACCCTAAACTCTAATCCCTAAACCCTAAACCCTATACATATATATATATCCATATATCCCCTATATAACCCCGATGTCCCCCTTTACTGGGAATGAAGGCAACAGGCAAGCCTTCTCGTAGAGTGCAAGGAAGGCCTCGAGCTGAATGCCCTGGCAATGTGAGGAAGTTTAGGGCTGCGCCAGACTCAAAACCACGTTAAGGCTTTGGGTTCAGGGTTTGAAGTTAGGGTTTAGGGTTTAGGGCTTAGGGTTGTTTTTAAGGGTTTAGGGGTTAAGTGTAACTGTCTTACTGCTCCCTCTGAAAGCTGCACAAAAAACGAATAGATAAACAAGCACGTATACATATATATATATATACACATGTATATATAAAGTTTCAGGATTGAGGGTTGAGGGTCAGTTGGAAGGCTTAGGGTCAGGGCTGAGGTGTTGACGGCTCATGGTCTTGGGCGGTTGAAGGAGGTTCGGAGATTCAGGGTTATGGAGTTGCTTTATTTCGGAGATGTGCCTGGGACTTAGTGGCACATGGGCCCAAGTAGAAATATTCACAGCATGAATGACTTGCTGAATTCTGGATATCCCTAAGGGTCCAAGTACCTAATATTCATATACCTGCCCAAACCTGTACTAAATTCATTCTTACCCAAAACCCAAGTACCTAATTGTTGGGTACATGGACCCTTAGGGTATGGTAATTGTTCAAAGTACCTGAACCCTAAACCCTAAACCCTAAACGGCCATAGGGTCGGTTCCCTTCCTGGTTAGTCCCAATGGTCCCTTCTTTACACGGACCTTCAAAACAAGCCTAAGCCCTTAACCCTTAATCCTAAACCCGAATCCCTATACGAACCCAATATATCCCTATCGAATTTGCCTATATAAACCCTATGACCCCTAAATAGAGCTGCTGGAGTGAAGCGAAGCCTCAAAGCTAGGTTTCGGGCTTCACCCCGAGGGTCCAAGTCTCCAATACTTCGGTCCCTTTCAAGGGATATGTGCGGATCTATAGGGTTTAGTTTAGGGATTAGGGTCCAAGTACCTAATAATTGGATACTTGGGATCCGGGCAGTAAAAATGGTAGTGCAGGTTCTGGGTAAGCATATATGGTTATTAGGCGTTTTGACCCTTATAGGGTCAAGCTTCGAATATTCTACAAACTTCCCAGCTGTCAACAACAACATTACAGATAACAGAAGTTATCCTATCCAAGGCTTTGTAACACGGGGACATCAGTTCTACACGGTGCTGAAGGGAAGCTGTGGGAATGAATCTCCCACACGGCAGCGTCAAATAAGCTTCCTCTGAACACCCGGAGCTTGCAAAGCCCAACAGTCCGAAACCATGCAAACTTCCAGCCCCTACAATCCAAAAAAAATACATGGGTAGTTCCCAAAATTACGGTCCCGGTTTGGTACCCCTAAATATGAGGTGCCGTAACATAATCTCTACCCCAAAGGGGCCATATTTTCGCGAACAATCCGCATGCACAAACACAACATGCGCAAGGTCAGAGATGTATTCCAAGGAGGTGAAAATGTTTTTTGATATTGAGGTAGCTTGCTCTCCTCATCTCGAAATGACTTACTTGCTACTAGCTAGCCTAGATTATGTCGCTGGCCAGCAAAACGGTGTTGAAACATGATGATCCGGTAATGATCATCCAGAATTACAGGCCGTTGTTGCAGTTTTGTCTTGGCGAAACCCCAAACCCTAGCCCCAAAGTCCAAACCTTCCCAATAGAGCAATCCCAAGAGCCTGTGAGAGTTCTCTCTATGAAATGCCCATGTCGATGTGACTTTCAACGGCCACTCCCTGGGATTCAGATAAACAAATAAAATCAAAGGCCCAAACCAAAAGAGACCCCGGGCTGATCAGCACAATCCTGCATGAATGCTTTGCGCCCTTATAACTCCTTCTTCATAGAGCTGCTGCACAGAAAAGGATATATGAAAGTTTCCATATGTGGTGGGACCCTTGCAAATCGTGGAAACACTAATTCTAACCCGTTTCAATTTCATTGTCCGTTCCTTTTGCATTTGACTCTGCAGCTTGCGGGTCAGAATCCTAAACCCTATACGCCCCAATTCAAATCCTAAACCTGAAACGCTAAACAACCCTATCAGAGCTCCAGAGACCCCTCTTGATAACCGTATGGAGTTTTTTGAGAAACTCTGACTTGAGAGTTTCTGAAAAAAGGGCGGCTCTAGAGACCATGGGGCTTTATAAGGAATTCTGAGGGTTATGGTGGTCCTTAAACGGGGTTATGTAGAGGCTCGTTTGAGAAATGCCTCTTTTAACGCACCCGCAGGCTTCATGGCACGGACCTCGTCAGGCACTCCAGCAAGAAGTTCCTTCAGGTCCTCCGAAAGATTGGGGCTTAAATGTTCCTTCAAGTCTTCTACAAAGTTTGGGATTCCGGATTTCAATTTTGGCTTGAGGGTCTGGGATTTAGGGCCCAAAGTTTTGGGATTTGAGGCTCAGGGGTCTCGACGTCTAGGATCTAATGTCCCAAGTTCCTGTTGGGGGAAGCCGAAGGGAAAATAAAAGGGATTGTGTACAAGCCGGATTCAGAGGACAGTGTAGTACTGAAAGGTCCATGGAAAATTGACCCTGCTCATAGCTGTGCTTGCAGCCCAATCGTAAGCCCGATATCCTCTAAATTGGTAAAAATCGAGCAATCAGAGTACAGGTATAGAAAGAATATAATTACCCATAGACACCCCGCGACAGTACGTAGGGCGTTGCGAGCTTTGAGTTTGTGAGCAACACGTGCCCTAAAGTGAGGTGAATATTTTGACAACCAAAGTTCGAAGGGCTGATAAGAAACTACTTCAAAACAAGGCATGAAACTAGTCGGCATTGGGAATTATGTGTATATACATACATATGTACAGGTCCAGCCGGACTCTACAACGTCGCTTCAGGATATGAAGTACCATGAGCCTTGGAGTCAACCCAAAACCCTAAACCCTCATTCAATAACCCTTGAACTAGCAGAATATCAAATCCCCCAAGCCCTAGATTCTTTTCAGAAGTCCTTTGAACTGCTTGAATAGCAAGATGTAAGCCCTAAACCCTAAATCCTACGAAGGCCCAAGGTGTGTTGCGCCAATCCGTCCAGGCCTGGTTGCTGGGCGCTCTGCCGCATCCTCGGAGGAGCCTGCAAGTGCCAAAGCCGCGCTTCCTAGAAAACTCCTTCAGAGGGATCGCCAACACCCCACACCCTAAACCTGAACCCTAAACCTTGAAACCTAAAGCCTAAACCCTAAAAATTATATGCTAAACCCTAAGTCCTGAAACCAAATCCTGAACCCTAAACCCTGAAACTTAAACCCTAAACCCTAAGCCCTGAAACCTACACCCTGAGCCCTAAACCCTAAAACTTAAGCTTTAAACCCTGAGCCCTCAACCCTAAACATGAACCCTAAACCTTGAAACCTAAACCCTGCACCCCAAACCCTAAACCCTGAACCCTAGGTTACCACCCTATATGAGCTATAGTCTAAACTCCTAGTATCCCCCTTAATAACCCTTATAGTAGTCCCTATATAATCCCCCATATAACCCCCTTTAAGGAGTTTAGATTATAGCTCATATGGAGTCCCTTGGTTCACGGTCCAAGCCTTGGTACCTCGCCCTTTGGCACAATCAGCGGTAAACCTGGGTCAGGTAGAGGGTTTTGAAATTTAGGGATTTTGGGTTTTGGGGTTTAGGGATTTAGGGTTTTGGGATTTAGGGATTTTGGGTTTTGGTGTTTAGGGATTTAGGGTTGAGGGGATTTAAGGTTTAGGGGTTCAGGGATTTGGGGTTTAAGGATTTAGGGGTTTAAGGTTTTGGGCTTAGGGTTTAGGGATTTAGGCTTTTGAGGTTTAGGGTTTGGGGTTTTGGGCTTCGGGTCTAGGGTTTAGGGTTCAGGGTACGTCATGAGTGTCTACTTTATCCATGTATGAAGTAATCGTTAATCGTCGCAATTGCAACAAAGAGAGTGGTTGTGGTCACAGGTGACAGTTTTCCCGTTCTGAAACATATAAAACAAACTTTAAGCCCTAGACCCTATAATCAAACAACTGGGCCTCAAACCTACTCAGGCAGTCATGGGCAATTATTGGCTAAGGCAATCGCAAGCAAGCGTCCTCCCATCCAACTTCTACAGCGCTTCTCTAATTAAGGTTACTGGACAGTTTTTAGGGTCTGGATAGGTTCCGGGTTAAGTTTTCAGGAGCCACTCCATAGTGGGCTCTGAGGTTTTGGCTTTGGGGCTCAACAACTGTAATCTTGCCAGACCATCAAAACATTGTTTTTCATGCGAATACTTTCTTACGGCTATACTACAACAAAAAGTGGGTTTGAAACATGCTGAAACTTTCTTACGGCCATACTACAACAAAAAAAGTTAGTATAACAATGAGTTTCTCAGGAAATAGGAAACAAAGCCGCAGCTGAGATCCCAAACTTCCTGACGCGCTCGGTTTCGGGCCTTTGCGCTTCCGTGCCCGACCTCCTTCAGCCATGAGGCCCATGAACTCAAACCTGAATGGGGTTTGGGGTTTCAGGTTTTAGGGTTTGGGGTTTAAGGTTCAGGGTTTACACTCCATACAGGGGTTTATATAGGGGATGATATAGGGGAGTATTGTTGGGCTTATTAAGGGGAATACTGGGAGTCTAGACTATAGCTCAGAGAGGTTTGGGGTTTCAGGTTTAAGGCTGGGCACAGGGCTCAGGGATTTGAAGGGCGTTGCGGCAGTCAGGATGTAGGATATAGGGATGTAGACAAGGCATCAGGTGTGCTAAGGCCCATGGAAGCTTGAAGAGATCCTGGTTCAGGGAACTCGGCTGAGGGCTGAGATCCAGTTTTCACGTCTGAGACTGAGAAGCTCTGACTTTCAGGCTCTGACACACAGCAAAGTTGCAGTGCAAGTTCTGGAGTACACTGCACAAATGCTGAGCATCCGGCCCCTTTGTGATTTCGGCGCGCTGTTCCTGGTGGTCTTTTTAGGGCTCCGGGGTGGGGAAGGACAATCCTGACAGGTGGGAGGGGTTTAGGCAGACAACAAAAACCCTAAACCCTATTACTCCATGTTTCGTGGGATCATTGTCGGGATGTTAAGGAAACCTACGAAGTGACACAGAGAATTCGGACTTGTGGCTTGCCAACGTTGCGCAAATTCTGCTGTGTTGGGGCTGATACCCTGTTACATTAACAGCCTTTCAGCCCCCCAAAGAGAAGAAATCCCAAGATAACCCCAATATAGCCCCCCAATACGATAATAGTTTCCATTTTCTTTTCCACTATCCCAATATAACCCCAATATACGAGTGATAGCACTTCCGAAATATGACCTACTTTTGAGGGTCTAGGACTTGTGAGGGAAAAGTTGTTGGCAGCGTGGAGAGCTTCTGAACAGCAGGACCTAAGAAAACCTAAAGCTTCAACTTTAGCACCCTCATCCTTTTGTTCAGACCTAGATGACCACAAGTATGCTGTAGCCCGCAGAAAAATAGTAGTGATTTCAGGCCAAGTCTTGCTCTTGACAGGCAATGGCGCTTCTTTCAGAAAGTTGGAATGGGCTCCTAGAAACAAACACCTTGAACCCTACAACCCCTGAACTCCAGTAAACTTTCTGGACCCAAGATCTACATGCTCCGTGTATGGATTTTACGATGTGTACCTCCAGGCTGTAAAGTATGGTACTACACTGGTCACGAGGCTTACCCTGCAAGGCCAAGAGCCTACATATCATATACCCCCTCAAAACCAATACTACAACCATTATCACCTAAGCCGCCAGGACGCAATTATTGAGTACTTGCACCCTAAACCATAAACCCGAACTTGCATACTTGGACCCCGGGTTTGTCTATCAACCGCATCAAGTAAAGGCCTTGGTCAGGCGACCTTCGCCACCGGCGGGGATCTACGGGCAAGCGGTATTGTTGGTGTTTAGGCTTTGCTTGCTGGTTGTCAGAAAGGCATCAAGACAAAGACCATGAAAACTACTAGATTCTTGGAAATCATCTAGAGCTGGTGCAGGGATCTCTTCCTCAATGCAGGGATCTCTTCCTGAATTACCGATCAAAAAGCAGGCTTGGAACTACGGGTGACACTTGGGCATTTCTAGGGTCTCTCATGAGACAGTGGGTATGCAATAAGGCAAACGGCTTCGAGAACTGTTCGGGAATAATGCTTGACACCGTGTTGTCGCTTCTATGTCTCAGGGCTTGAAAAATCCGAGAAAACCGGACCTGCACCGCCCAAACCCAGAAACCCTAAATCCCAAACTAGGCGTCCAGAATCGATTAAAATGGACTTCCCTGACGTAAGGAATATTCCTACTGTTGCTAATTCTAGTACTCCTGTGCTATGCTCCCTGAAGCTATTTCGCTTCTCAAGAAAAACCCAACGCAGCCGTGGAGAGGGACCCCCACCCCTCAACCTGAGTGACCCTCACCATCTCAGCGCATCCCTAGCCCGCCAGCATAGGTAGCAAGAGGGATTTGGTCAACCCTAACGAAATATGGCCACCATTATGGGCTTTCTATACTGATGATAGGGGCTTTGATATCCCGAGGTCCTGAACAAACAATCAGGACCCTACATTGTATAATACTGCGACTTCAATAGGCTTACCGTAGGGGTTGTGTTGTCAAACTCCTAAAAATGAGCATATCAGGGCTTCAGTTTCAGAAATCCTTATACCAGCAGATATCAACGGCTCAAAAATGCAAGTGCGCATGAGGAAAGCTGTTGTACAAACTGCTTGGCATATCCCCAGAGGGGTTTCTTTTTGGACACACAGAGACCATAACGAGCCACATGCCGAAACCCCTCAATGCTCAAGTCAACCTGGCAGAAACTGAACGCAACCCACAACCGCACAGCCCTCCAACACTCCACATGAAGGTACAGTAGTCCTGCACAAGCTTCTGACTCAGGAATAAGCTGATGGTGGGCCTTTCAATGCAGATATGGCGGGTTTCCCAGAACTAGTGGCATCATTTCGGCGGTCCCAATAACCAGGATGATCTTATTTTGGGGTCTAGATTGAGGTTGCCCCATTCAGGGAAACTACCATATCGCGCCATTTCAAGAGGCACGCCGCACGAAATGCTGCTGTGCAATTTAAGAGTGTGTGTATACATATATATATATATGCAAACTCTGAAGACGCTACACATCGAAAACCTAACCCCTAACCCACACCCTACAGCCGCGCAACCCCACACAGTGTAGCTCTCAAACCCTCGAAACAACGCTCATGGCCTGAATCTCCATGGCTCTGGAGAAAAGCTTCGACACTACCACGTCTGAGCCCAAGAGCCGTCACGGTTAATGTTTGTAGTTTAGGGTTTCAAGTTTTTCGTCGGGTTGAGGGTTTGGGGGAAACGACAATGCAAACCACCATTTAGGGTTTAGGGGTCAGGGATACTAGCCCCCCATAATGGAGAATCAAACGGAAAGAACATCAAACATGAAATGGAAGCTGGGTTGTCTAGGTGTTTTCAGAGGTCTAGATGGTTACCAATGTCACTTTGAGGTCTACTCGAGGCACCCTACATAGGCCTTACATGAAATCATGTAAGGAACCTAGAACCTAGGAAGATAATATTTCAGGCGCCTAGGGTATGTGCCTAATAGGCCAACTTCTTTCTTGGTTGGGCATCCGTCTGGATTATCAGTCTAGGACGCCCTAAACCACTGTTTCCCTCCGTTACGGTACCAGAGAGCTTCCGGCAACCCTGTCAGTTCACGCCCCTTCCCGAAGCGAAATCGAAAGCAGCCTAAATGAGGGAATTCCTATAGTAGCCTGAGTCCAATCAATTCCCCCCTCACAAAGTCCAAACAACACTGATTGTCTCCCTAAACCCTAAACCCTAAACTCTAAACTCTAAACCCTACACCCTAAACTCTCTCTCTCTCTCTCTCTCCAAACCAGCTACACTCCCGGAAACTAACATGGAAACCCAAGAAGGGCCCTATCAAGACTACAGTCCTTCAAAAATGGGACTATATGGGTTTCCATGTTAGTTTGGGGGAGTGTGTCTTGAGTCGGCAACTGGGCACTCAGCAGCAATTACGCAAAGGTGTCTCAAATTCTGGAAATGGGACTCCCAAATCCTTTTGGGGTCCCTATGACAAGGATTCGAACATTTCAGGTCTACTGTGCGTTCACTCCATTCTTGGAAACTACCAAAATGTCTATAGCCCGTTCTAACTGTTTTGAAAGATTTTAGTTTGCCACCGCAGAAACGTGGGCATCTAAACAAGAATCCACTATGACTCTCGGCTGTTCATGATCCTCCGGCATGCTCAAGGCTCAAACCTGAACACATCTCCTCACTTACCCTAAGAGTCCA
Source organism: Symbiodinium pilosum (assembly GCA_905231905.1). Lineage (NCBI taxonomy): Eukaryota > Dinophyceae > Suessiales > Symbiodiniaceae > Symbiodinium > Symbiodinium pilosum. The sequence continues at coordinate 66,341 of CAJNIZ010017613.1, forward strand.
AGTGCCTAACAATCATACCCTTACTCAAAGCTTGTGCTACAATTGCCATTACCCAAGGCCCAAGTATTGAATCATTAGGTACTTGGACCCTTAGGATTAGCAAGGGCAATACATCGGAAGGAAAATGCAACGTCACTGTGATCTCTGGCAATGCATCATGAGAGCTATAGTCTAAACTCCCGATAATGGGATCCCAATATGATAGCTCCCCTAACATAGTATAGGGACCCCAACAAAGGGACCTCTAATTTTGGAAAACCCCTATGTCGTCTCTCATACAACCCCCCTTAAGGAGTTCAGACTGGAGCTCATTTTTGGGCAGCGCGAGGCTGGACACGTGGCTGGGAACCACTAAATCCGGCACCGAAAAATTGGCTACGAGTGCTGCGGTTTCAGAGTGGCCTAGCTTGCATGGCTTCTGTGGTCCAAATGTTTTGTGTGTCTTCTGCTGCATGCCAGCCCTGCGGCAACTCCAATAAGAAAGCGACCTCTAAACCTCACCTATGTAACTCAAGGCCTTCAGATACCCTAAGCCCAAAAACCCTATACATACCACATTCACATGCTTAGTTATCAGTGCCCTAAAGCCATGAACCCTAAACATACCACATGCGCATGCTTAACTATCAGTAAGTTTCAGCTTCAGGCTCCGTCTAAGAGCGAGCCCATTGGCTACTGTCGGCTGCTCATGCGCGGTCGGATCACCTTAGCATTGGGTTTAGGCTTTAGGGTTTGGGGTGTAAGGTTTAGGGTTTAAGGTCTGGGGTTTATGGTTTTAGGGTTTAAGGTTTGGAGTTTAGGGTTTAAGGGTTTAAGGTCTGGGTTTTAGGGTTTAGGGCTAGACAGTTTAGGGTTTAAGGGTCGGTGCTCAGGCTGTAGGAATTACATTCAATAATAATAATAATAGTATTAGTATTTGTAATAGTAATAGTAATAATAATAATATTAATAATAGTAATAATAGTAATAATAGTAATAGTAATAGTAATATTAATAATAATATTAATAGCATAATTCATCTTTTTGGTACCTTGACAGGCATGAGGTGCTGTGCAAGAGATCCAAGAGGCTTCCTAAGTCCTAGCCTAGGGTCACCCCCAACTATATTTGAAATAATCTAAGCCTATACCGTAAGCCCCTAACCCCTAAACCCCTACACCCTAAACCTCATAATAGCTTGTAGGGTTTAGGGTTTAGCCTAAACCCTGAACCTCCATCATTGACAAGCGGACCCTGAAGCCGAAATTTCACACGCAGCCCCAACCCAAGCCTACGTAGTGAGGAATAACAGCGAACAAGAGATAACGTAATTGAAGCACATGAGGGTCCCTGTCTATTCCTTTTAGTGGCTGGGGACCACCTAACGCTACTCATAAAATGCATTCAGAGGTAATTTCAAACGCATTGCTGCATTGCACAAATTAGAAGCCCTAAACCCTAACCCTGAACTATTGAGCAACCTAGGTTCCCCCCAAAGCCGTGGACTAAGCGTGCCCTGATACTTCGGAGGCTTTAGGCAAAACAATGCTTACAAGAAGCTGCTCCAACATCTCCTACCCAAATCGTGCGTTCTAAGAATCTGCAGTTTCTATGAGCAGCTATAGGATGTTGCCTCTCTGTAACTTGGTTTCTGCCCCACTTCGGGCCGCAAAATGAAGTCTCCACCAATAACTGGTCCCATAAAATGCGTACCAAGTCATTATGGGGACTTAATCTAAATTCCAGAAATCCCCAACAACACCCCTATATAACCCAAGTTTGGATTTTGTGTTCCTTGTCGTTCCAGTGCGGTCCATACACTACAGGATCTGCAATAAATTGGGGAGTTTCCTAAAGTCAGGGGTACCCTTGAAGGGCAACAGAAGAAGAATTATAGCATCTTGGCGTCTATAGTGGGGTCTTCCCATGTTGGGAAACTACCATATTGATCCAACAATGAGGGGCCCACCGATACTTTGCGAGCTCTTTCTCGACGCCGGCAGCGAAGTCGTCATCCTTCTTCTCAAGGCCTGGCAACTTCTCCCAAATGCTTTGTAAGGAATGGGAAGCTGGACACCGCTACACTTGAACCCTGAACGCAACACGCATACAGTACGGTCTAGAAGGATTACAATATTTTGGGATCTATCTGGAGGTCGCCCTATTGATGGAAACTACCAAATACACACCGACAACTTGTTGAACCATGTGGAGGAGACCAGCAGGCCCGCGATTGCGAGTCTACCAGGTTTCGCCAACACACTGAACTCAGAGTTCACAAGCACGATCAGGTCATGACCTAAATAATGACGATGGTAGCAGTGATGAAGAAGAAGATGATGATGATGATGGCGAGGTTGACGATAATGACGGCGGCGGCGGCGGCGGCTGCTGCTGCTGCTGCTGCTGCTGCGGCGGCAGCTGCCGCGGCGTTCATGTTTACATGCTGGTTGCATCACCCTCTTCCGTGATCATGCTCAGATTTGTCTTCTTGGTTGAAATTACCTTGTCAGACAACACAGGCACATTCAATGTTTGAAGCCGTTCAATGGCTGCGGAAATGAGCTGGGCTTTCTAAAGTTCTTGGAGCAAGACCCTAGTGCTGACTTGGTGGGAATTGCTGCATAAACCTGTGAAAAGCCTAAACTTTGCACCCATCATCAAGCCACTGCATCACCACTAGTGGTTTCACACGGTCCCCACACATCTTCACACAGACCCAAGCAGAACTGCATAAAACAGTCTGTAAACAAACTACAATGGGCTATTTGGCTGTGTATCACAACCCCGTTTTGTCGCGGGCCGCCCCCCCACCCCCTGTTACATACTCCTTTGTCGCGGCCTGTTGTTACATACCTTTGTCGCGAATGCTTGGCGCTGGTAGGCCCTACAAAAGAAACTTGTCGCAAAGGTGCTTGTCGCAAGACGAGGAATTTCTCTTACAAATCTATGTCGCGGAATGGCCGCCGAAGCCTGTTACAAACCCAGTGTTTTTGATTCACAGCAACTTGGAGCCCTAAGGGAAGTCCAGCTCAGCACCCGGGACCCGATTGTCGCCATTCAAGTCCGCATGGTTGGGTTTAGTTTGCAAGATTTAGGGCCATTCTAGACGCAAGGCTGCATGAGCCCTCAACCGCTGGTTTTTAAGGCTTGCCATGGGTTCACTTTGGGGTCGTAATTGTAATGTAGGATAGTCATAGTCACGTCACTCCAGTCCCTCACCAAAGGCAACCTTAACAAATCAAAAAAAGAATCACTTAGGAGCACTGGGTGGGATTAAGCCCTACAAGATTCAAAGTACCAAAGCCCCAAAATTGTTTCAGCAACAAATTAGTTACTTACATTTTAGTTGGGTGGTTCTCAAAATTATGGGCCCCGTTTGGTTGTAGATTATATTACGGCACCTAATACTTAGGGTACCAAAATGGGACCATAATTTTGGGACCTGCCCATTTAGGCAACCCTAAACCCTGAATCCTAAACCCTAAACCCTAAGCCCTAAATCCTGAACCCTGAACCCTGAACCCTAAACCCTAAATGCTAAACCCTTAACCCTAAATCCTAAATCCTAACTCCGATCCTAAACCCTAAACCCTAAACCCTAAACCCTAAGCCCTAAATCCTAAACCCTAAACCCTAACTCGGGGCCAGCGTTAAGCCATAGCCTTCTCCCAGCTGGAGGCGAACGAACCGTCGGATCACCAAGTTCTCGCCTTGTGCGGCTTTGAAGCTTCCAAATTAGGGGTTTAGGGTTTGGGGTTTAGGGTTTAGGGCTGAGTGTAAACTATCTTAATTACCCCAAGGGTCCAAGGAACCAAATAAGAGGGTTTAGTGTATACTATCTAAATTACCCTAAGAGTCCAAGGAACCAAATAATAGGGTCCCTTTGAAGGGGTTGTAGGGGGGTATCTAAGGATCTATCGGGATTATATAGGGGTCTAAGGACCCAAATAGTAGGGTTTGAGGGCCCAAACACCATGCAGATTATACTACTTGGGCCCTAAAACCCCAATATTTGAGTCCTTGTTGAACGGGTCCCCTATAATGAGTTTTGAGGCCCGCCTATTCAGGATCAGGGCAAAGATTGCAAGGCCCCCTATAGTGTGTTTTGATTTTGGTGCCCTAAAAATATAGAAGGATTCTCAACAATCCCTTTTAAATCAATCCACAGGGACCTCAGAATCGCGGGAGCTCAGGGGGCCGTATTGAGGATCCTAATTTATTTTTTTCGGAGGGCCCTACTGTTGGGGGGGGGGACCCCTCCCAAACCGGTCCTACCAATATGGGCTATTCGACCTTAAGGGTACCTTAATCTCCGCTTAATCGGGTCCTACTCGGGAATTTCAGGGTCTAATAGCCCATACTGGTACGGCGGATGAAGGAAAGTTTACCACCGCAGAATGCTGCAAATCCACGGGCTTGGGGTACAGAAAGTGAGGCAGCATGGCTTCCACCCACAGTATTCTCACCTGTACCTTCCGCAACAAAAACGAGCTAAACATGGGATGCTCTGAAGAACAGGACCATCCTGTCAGGAAACTACCTAAGACACCCTCTGCGATTGGAAGCTGGGAAATTCTGCAGGACACATTGAGTGGCAAAGTACCAGGATGTGGGGCAAGCAGGGATACGCCATGCCTGAACTCAAAACCTTAAGCCCTAGGCCGGAGCTTTTGAGTTGACGATCAACGACAACTGTATGATCTATACATGGCCACTGTATGGGTGCACACAAGCGGGTTTATGGCTTAGGGTTTAGGGAACTACAACAAAAGTGATGGCCCTATGGAACGGCTTCAAAGAGGGATTCTACGGAATGGTGAGTCTATGCTATCCTTAACCCAAGGGTTGGAAGACCCAAATATGATGGCTTCACGTACAAAACACCACGATCTCACTGGGTTTTTGTACCTCACATTTGGGTCATTGGACCCTCAAACCCTTAAGGTTACAAGGGCTGGCAGTCACATCTTATGACAGGCAAGTGCCTGGAGAACCTAGCAACATGAGTTACACTGTTTCATGACCTAAAACAGGGAGGAAGTTGGAGGAACCTAGACCACAACCAAGTCCTAAACGGTAAGCCCTGAACCCCTAATCCCTAAACTGGTTTTGCGGGAAGGCCGATACAAGGATGGGATTGATCCCCAGAATCAGACTCCGTGCGGTCCAAAGTATATCATGAGCAGACTTGGAAGGTGAGGGGGACTTAGCAAGTAGGTTTAGGGTTGAGGATTTAGGGTTTAGGGTCGGGGACGTAGTAAGTAGGTTTAGGGTTCAGGATTCAGGGCTCAGGGTCAAATGGACTTAGTAAATCGGTCTATGTTGGGGACCACTGGGTTTTTTCTTTGTTTAGGATTACTAATCTACTTACTAAATCCCCCTGACCCTCCAAGCATGCTCACCAAAACCTAGGTAACCGTGTACGGTATAACAATCCCAAATTATGTACCTGAGTATATTGTAGACTGGACCTTAAAGGGAAGAAGAGACAGGATCCTGTTTTTTCCAATTGACTTCTATCAAAGTGCAGGAATAGCTGCGATGAAGCTGGGATCCAAGATTCTGTGCTCACTTGCTTCTTGTACATGCATGTTTTACTGAGCGCCCTCAAACCCGAAAACCCCAAACCCTTAAACCCTGAACCCTTACACCAAAAACCCTTACACCCTAAATCCCTAAACCCAAAGTTACCCTAAGCAGAATTCACAAGTTGCATCATGAGCAGATTGACACGCCCGAGCTCCAAACCCAGCTTGGCGATCTTCTCTTTGAGAACCTGGTTAGGGTTTAGGGTTTAGGGCTTTTAGGATTTAGGGTTTAGGGCTTTAGGTTTTTTTTGCGTCTTCAGGGTTTGGGGAGGATCTAAAAATTTAACCCCCCGCCATATAAGACCAGAGTAACGCCGTTATGACCACTTTTTTCATAACCTCCCAATGATTTCAGGGTATCTAGATTGTGGATCGCCGGGTGGGAAAGGGGTGTTAATAGGGGTGTAATGGTTTTAGGGGTTGGGGGGTCTCTGGATGTCAGGGGTTGGGGGTTACAGGTTCGGGCGATTAGAAACCACGGTCTTCAGTTTTAGGGTCTTGGGTGCATGGCTTGAAAAATGAAGGCTTCCTGCTATTTGCCGTTATACACACATAATGGTGTCCGTTGTCGAACAGGTTCTTGAGTTCATGCTACACCAGAACAGACCGCGTTCAGTGTCGCCATTGAGGATTGCAATAGACTGACGTGTGCATGTAGCTCCTGCTTCTCGCCTCTGAAAACTTCCAGCAGCAATCAAGCAGCAATCAAGCATCAGGAGCCAGTAGGCCCCGGAATAAGGATTATAATGTATTGGGGTCTATAGTGCCGTCCCCCTGTTTTGGGAAACTACCATTTGGGTTCGGGGTTTAGCAGCACAAACGCTCCTGGGACTTAGCAAGCATGGACATGCAGATGCAAAAGAGGTCCGGCAAATATATTGTGAGGCGTGGGCATAAGCACAGTGGTCTCAGGTACCCAAAACCCTTGAGGTCATGGTATGTGGCACCTGTAACAACGCAATGATAAGTGAAATGTGAAGCCCTTAGGGCAAGTTCCACGCAGCAACTCGTCCAGATTTGGATATCAAGATCAGTCAGCTCGAGGCAAAGGAACGCGAAGCTGCCCACAAGGAACATAGTTCGGAGTCTAGAGGGTTCAGGGTGACGGTGTACAGTACTTGCATGTGTGGCTTGAGGGGTGCATTGGGAATTTCAGCACATGAAATGAGAAAGTATATCCAGCAGGGGTTAGGTGTCCGCAGCACCTGGAACAAAGTGTGTAGCGGTCTAGCCCTTAGCGAGTTACAGCGAACCTCTCCTGGACTACGCTCCACGAAGCTTTCTTGAAACCTGAAAAGATACCTTAGCAGGGCTATGTGAGCAGCTACCTAAATTTTTAGTAAACAGCTAAGTAAAAAAATCGCTTTGGGGG
>CAJNIZ010017613.1:79766-91333 GCA_905231905.1 Symbiodinium pilosum
CCTGAACCCTAAGCCGGAAAACTTTTTACCTACCAGCAGCTCATGCAGATCGGGCCAAATTTAACGGGGGCATAGTTTCCTCCCTGGGTCTCAGTTCTCAAGGTCCCTTTACAGGGAGAGAGAGAGAGAGAGACGTGTATATATATATATATACATACACACGTGTATATACATATGTAGACGTATGTGTGCGTAGTACATTGGGAGAGATAAGTATGTGTAGGATTTAGGGTTTAGGGCGTAGGGTCCAAGTACTCCACAGTCGGGTGCGTGTGGCTGAGGGAAGCATAATTGCAGTATAAGTTTAGGGGGTATAAAAGTATATCTCCCTGTGGTACTCAAACCGTCAGAATAAGGTGTGCCTTTATCAGAAAATCCTTCCGGACAGTCAAGGGCTAGTCAGAGCTGATTCTGTCCGTATTGCCCTCATGAACTGACCCTTCCGACCTCTCCCATCGTCACACTCTCAGATGCAAAGCTAGGTGAAAGTATCCCAAGCGGCTTAGGGTTAAGGTTTGAGTGTTTGGGGCTTAAGCTTTGCCCTAAACCCTAAACCCTAAACCTAGGGGAAGCCATGAACCCTGAGAGCCTTGAAGATTGCATTGATGGCAACGAAGTCAGTCTCACTGTTCACCTCCCCACAGGCGCTTGAAAAGTGATTCCTAAGCCCTATGGAGGGCCGGGTAAACAGTGTATACCATGTAATGTAGGAACCTGTCTATAAATCATTAGAAGAAGGTCTTTGGGAACCTTCTAAGGCAATTCCATGGGGTGCAGGAGGCAGCTGCATTGGTAATTATGCGGGCTTCTACTGTAAAAGTTTACAGTTTATAGAGCTTTGAGGGGCAAGGTTGAAGGTTCCTGGTTTCAGCGCAACCCTAAACCCTCCCCAAAGAGCACAAGGTAGGTCTCACTGCTGCAGACACTCAAGCCCAATTTAGGAATTCTTTGTAAACTTAGAGCTCTAGGGCAACCAACCCTAAACCCTAAACCTCTAAGGGCAACCAAACCTAAACCTTAAACCCTAAACCCAAAAAACCGCTAAACCGTAGGATAAGGGTTCATTCCAAAGACGACAGTCCACTATTGGCTATAAGACCCTAAAATTCCCTATTAGTACCCAAATACGGGTTGATTAAGGTACCCTTAAAGTCTAAACCCTAAATCCTAAACCCTAAACCGGGTAGGAGGTTGCATGCTTACCGTCCCTGACCTCCCTCTGCCTTCAACCTTGTCCTCCTACCTGGACCCCCAAAGTAGGTTTAGGGTTTATAGCTTGATAGGTTTATGGGGTTTATAGAGTTTATAGGGTTTATAGCATCTATGAGGTTGTAGGGTTTATAGGGCTTATAGCATCTATGGGGTTGTAGGGTTTATAGGGCTTATGGCATCTATGGAGCTGTAGGGTTTATAGGGCTTATAGGGTTTACAGGATTTGCAGGGTCTAGGGACAGCATGCGTGCACCACTGAGGCACCCCATAACACTGCACATTAGGTATTGCAATTACCTTCAGCATTCCAAAGGAGATGTTGCTCAAGTCCTGTAATGTTCCATATTCAGAGCATGTATTTTCCAAGCTTAACAGCGAGGGCCGCAAAGCCTGAACAACATGCACCTCAAGGGTATGTTGGTAACCCCACCCCCACCCCCTAAATTCGGACCCTATAACCATCATATGATAGTCATAGGGTCCTAATATTGGGGGTTGGGGTTACCAAAATCCCCTTATTAGTTCAGGGCTGTCAGGTTCAACACTAGCCCCGGCGATGACAGCACGTCGAGGACCCTCAAGGGTATGAGATTACAACAGCTCGAGTATGGAGGATTGTGAAGGAGGGTGGCGGCAGTATCAAAATTCGAAAGCTTATGTTCCGTTGCAGGGGCATTTAACAACATAGAGGTTAGAGATATGTAGGGTTTAGGGCTTGGCTTTAGATGCCAGAAATCTAGTGCAACTTTGGAGGAAGGTTCTCATGAGAAAGTGGCAAACCGTCTTAAGTCACCTGAAGGAACGTCCAGCGCTTAAATCCGATGCCTCAAACGTAAGGTTGCCAGGAGCTCGGCATCATGATTTATCATGATTTAGGGTTCAGGGTTTAGCAATTGCAAGGTAGCCATCCCAAACCGTAACACTTCAGTCTCAGCCTCCAAACCTTTCACTGCAAGCCTTACGTCCTGAAAGATTTTCTAGATTCTGGACCCCAAGCCCCGAGCTCCGATAAGTCGAACCCAAACCTGAAAAGCCAGCTACCCAAACAGTGGGCTCTAACTCTGTAAATAAAACCTACTAACACCTACTTTGGGTTATCTTCAACCGCCTAAGCAGAAGCCTCAACACCACCCTAAACCCTGAACCCTAAACCGCCCGACCTCCACAAGGACGCCCAGCTTGGAGTTGAAGTGAACGTAGGAGGCAATCACGCCCTCCGCCGACCTTTTTTCTGGGTTGCTGTACAGGAATTTAATTCAAGTTGCTATAATGGGGGAGCCATAGTGGTTACTATATATACCCATGATGGTAACTCAATTCGAATGCCTTGACACCAACCCATTTTAGAGCTTTGGTTGTAGGGCTGACATTGACTCCTGCGTGAGCCTAGGTACCTTTTATCTTAGAATGCTTCGGGCTTAGGGTTTAGAATCACTCTAAACCCTAAACTCTAAACCCCTAAACCCTAAACTCTAAACCTTTTCTACTGTACCGATATATCCTTAGGATCCCGTGGAGCCTTCCCTTTGTGGAGGGTTTAGGGTTTAGGGTGCCCCAACTCTCAAGCCGCGATCAATAAACTGGGTTGCTGTAACATCTCTTTTTCAAACTACTCCACCGCGTCCCTTTCTGATAAAGTACTATAATATGGAGACCACATTGTGTATTATATACCCATGATATGGTAATTTAAACTAACTTCCCTAAACCCTGAAAAGGTTTACTAAATAAACAGGATGTAGTGGCTCAAACTAAGTTCCTTAAACCCTGAACCCTATTATTTACAAAATACCTCAAATTCCTTAAGCCCTGAACCCTAAACCTTACTATTTACGAAATACCCATAACATGGTAGCTGAAACTCAGCGCCTTAGCGGCAAACCAGCCCTTAACCCTGAAACCCAAACCCTGAACTCCAAAACCCTAAACTCTCAACCAAAGGAAAGCTTGCTTGCATCGCCGGAGGACAGGTTGCCAGCCTTCTTGTCCGCCTTGGCCATGCCCTTCCTGAGATTGAGGGTTTAGGATCTCAATCCCAACTTTATGCCTCAAGGCCTAAAGCTATAGACTCTACAACATCCCAAGCCCTAAACCCTACACCCTAAACTCCCCATCAAGGGCGTCCCAAGAGCCTTGGCCCCCAACGCACAAACCTTGCCCCAGAAACCTCTATCCTGGACTTCGAGCGCTCTCTGTATGGGCTTGTACCTTGAAGGCCCCCAGAACTTCTCATGAACAGGCGCCCTCGTGAGCCTATCAACAGGGGGAATGAATTACTCTGCCAAAGCGCCACCCAGCGTATGCATTTAACATTGTGGAAAAGAGAACAGCAACTGCCGTAGTATAATAGTATGATAAGGTGTGTGTGTGTGTGTCTAGATATATGTAGATATGTATATAAAGGTGATATACAGGGATTATATAGAGATACTACACAATGACGGAGAATCACATGGAAAGTAGAAATGGAAACTACTGTAAACCCTAACCCCTAAACCTAAACCCCCAAAAGTATGTAAAATAATAACCTTAAACCCATAAGAATAGCCATAAAGGTCATTATTTTACATACTTTTGGGGTTAAACCCTAAACCTTAAACCCTACACCCCTAAACCTTAAACCCTAAACCCCATGGAATTGTAGTTCAATCTCAGCGTCTTCTTGAGCCATTCCATGGCCTCGTCCATATCTCCTCCGCACTCCGTCAGGGCCTGCAAGGCAGGAGGCTTAGGGTTGGATTGAGGGGCGGGAATAGGGTTTAGTTTAGGGTTTAGGGTTAAGGGTTTAGAGGATTGAGATGGGAAGCCTTCCAAACAATCAGGAGCCCTTTTGCCTCACAGAGAAAGTTTAGAGTCCCTACCAAAAAACGATTATAGATATTGGGGCCAATATTTGGGCCCTCTGAGATCTGCCTTGTAAGGGCCCAAAGTGCACATGTGGGAGCCCATGTCGGGCCCAACTTACATCTCATTGCCGTAGGGTAGTTCAGGATTTACGGCTTGGGATTTGGTGACAGTCGAGCTCTTAGAGTTTGGGCTTGCGCGGGGGTCTTCGCTATGAGGGTTTAGTCGTTATAGGTCATGGCTCATGTTTGAAGGCTTAGGGTACGTGGGGATTGTTTCGAACGGGTCTGAGCTTATGGAGGTCCTTCTTATAGGAATTATACCGGATTACTTTGTTAAACTTCCCTTTTGCACGGCAGTGGAATAAGAAGGCTCTTTTTATAGTCATGAGTGAGGTTCCATGCAACAACAGATGCAGTGAATCCAGTAACAGCTGGTAGCTTTTCAAAACTTAAGATGCCTGTTATACACCCCAAAATATGATACTCCTTGTTCTGGGATGCCCAGAAAGGCACCCTCAAGCACCAGACCGTCCTGTCCCAGAGTGTCCCTGGACCAACATAATCTACCTCTGTGGATTTGTTATGAGTGTATCAAACACTTACCTAGCGTTTGGCCTAGATTCTGGCGGTATGTTGGGGCGTTAAGGCTGGGAATAGAAACTTGGAGAGATGTTATGACTGTACAAGGTTTGCACGGGCGAAAGGGCATAGCAGAGGCAAGAGTCATACACCGTAGGGATCCTGATTGGTCCCTATACTGTATTCACTCCCAGCTCCTCCTCTAGCGCAAGTAAGCGAAAGATACTTCATAGCTCACCCCTATACCTGCTTAAGGCTCCAAGCAATCACTCAAGCACAGAAGGCTATTCCATGCTAGCTGGGGATATTGGCCTTCTTGGCATCGAGAATGCCAGCGCCGGACCTGAGCCAGCATGCAAAGGAATCAACTCGCCCTCGTATCAAACACCCGACCAACCCATAATGCTTAATGTGCCCCAATTTATAAATATCTCTTACGGAACATTTAACCTCAGAAGGCCCGGGGTGGCTTATTTATGTGGGCCAACCGGTCAAGATCTCCACATCCCACACAGGCGACAAATCAGAAAGCGTAGTGTACCTCAATCAAGGACCGCAACCCAGCTACAATACTTCCTCTACCTTGAGACATTTGCCCCTGAAGCCTTTACCTCTAGCCCCGGAACCCGAATTCCTGAGCCTCCAGCTTAGGGTTTAGACCCCTGATTCTACCGAATCCTGAACCCAGCTCCCTGGACTTCATATCCTGAAGCCGGGTCCTTGGTAAGTTCAGTTTGCACCAATAAATTGGCCTAGCATCATTTGAAGAAAGCGGAACCTTACGTAAGTCTGCAGACCTAAGCCATCTGAACCCTGCCTGACTCCCACGCCCTAAACTCACTAGATCCTAAACCCCAAATCATTGAACATGAAACCCCATGCCCGAAATCCACGAAACCCTAAAAATCAAGACTGAAATCAACGCCCCTCAATGACTACACCCAAGCGACAGCTAACACTGGTCCCAGGAACTGACACGTACTTCTTGACAATCGGTTTACTCATACATACCCCACATACATCTGTAAAATCTTGTATCTCCCTATACGTCCCTATGTATGACAACATACGCCTAGGTGCGTCAGGTTTCCCTAATTACCGACACCGCCTTAATGAAGATAATTCGAGGATCAGGGGAGACGGGAGCACGGGGCCTTGCATCTTAAAAACCCAAATCCTAAACCCTAAAACCTCAATGCTACACCCTCAATCTCAAACCTTAAAAATTAAACCCTATATGCGCTAAAGTCGAAACTCCTAGTATCCCCCTTAATAACCACTATAATAGTCCCCTATATTATCCCCTATATAACCCCTCTTAAGGAGTTTAGACTATAGCTCATATTATAAACCCTAAGATCGCCTTCCGCGGAGCTCCTTCACCTGGGCAGCGGAGACAGCCACCTTCGGCTTCTCTTCCTCCATCAGGAGCAGGAGCATTAAGGTTTAGGGTTTAGCACTTAGGTTCAGGGTTTAGGACTTTGGGTTCACAGTTTTAGGTGTTTAGGATTTAGGATTTGGGGTTTTGGGTTTCAAGGATTCAGGGCTTAGGGTTTAGGACTTAGGTTTTCGAGTTTGCTGTGATGTGGCGGTGAAGAAGAGATGGTGATGCCGCAGAGTTGCTTCGAGTGCTTCGTGCCGTGCGGCATGCCGCAGTGGCCCGATTGCGGGTGTCCATCTAACATAGTCACCCACCCTACGCCATCCCAGGCAGCTGAACCACTCAAACCTATTCGGCTTGGGACCAGAAACAATAAGGCCCATCTAGGTCAGCAACACAAATTTGTCTTCATCTGCAGCCTCTGCATGCTATCGTTATTCAAGAGAGCCCTACCTCTTCATGGTCCTGTCAACATTCGGCCCAGACTTGCAGGGTCTCGGACCCCTTGGTGGCCCCCAAAAGGGACCTGAAAAAATCAACCAAGGGCCTGCAGGGTTAGGGGCTTGGGGTTTGGGGTAATGACAGGTGACCAGTACTGATCGCAGGGAGAACAAGCCCCAGTACTGGGCCTACCGTAGGGGCTACTGTTCCCATGCCTGTGACAGAAAAAGAGTACCCACTCCAGGGACAAATAAGTTTGAATGCGCCTTGGGGGCTTATAGGATTTGACCCCAGGAATTTTGGGTTCATTTGGGGTTCAGGTGGGTTCCAGGGTGTCAGGTTCCAGTGTTAGAACAAATTCGAGTGTTGCTGATAGGGCTTCAGCCGAAAAGGCTTGAGGTTGATACTGGCTAGGGACCCCGCCTCAAAATAGAATAGGAACAACACGTCACCTACTTTACGTACTGTTGATACTAAAAAACCTGCATGGTCTTTCCATACTATAGTAAGCTTTTTCCGAAAGTATAAGGTACTCAGCTTCATGCAGAATGCTCCGCATCCTGCGTATGCTTGATGGTTCTTCAGACTTCTAGGCAGCTTCTGCTTGAGGTGTCTTGTGACCGGGACTGGGGAACCTTGGAGTAGCTCCCGAGAGAGCCTACCACTCCAAACACGGAACGAGGCTGCCCTGCGTAAAGCTGTCCTTCTTCTCCTCTTCCTTCTTTTCCTTTCAGGGCGCGTCTGGGTGGGATCCAGTATCCAGGGGCTCTAGAGTCTATGCGCTAAGCTGAGGATTAAGGGTCCAAAAGGTCTAGGATTTAAGCTGAGGTCCAAAGGAGTCCAAAGACAGCATGCCTGTCTGCTGTGTGAGAATGAAGATGCAACCTTAAGAGCCAGAAGAGGCTGTGAAAAGGAAGAGGCTTGGCAATTGGCCTGCTTCAGATGCCTAAGAGACTACATGACCTCTTCAGTTTAGCTTTCGGGTTTAGGTTCAGGGCCTACACCCTAAATCCTAAACCGATTGAAACGGCCGTGTCACCAAGTCGGTCACCCTTTCTGGGTCCGCCCAAGATGGCAGGACTGGTTCCCTTACACCCTGAACCCCAAACCCTACACCATAAACCCTGAACCCTGTACCCGTAGGTCATTCCCCCTGACAGCAATTGTTACCGTAATGAGTGATAGGACTTCTATCACCCTCTTAGTGAGGCCCCTTTAAGGACAGCTGTTGCCAGCGGGAATGTTCCAACCTCGCCCTAACCCCTCACACCTAAACCCTCAACGTGAAATCCTAAACCCTAGGGCTTAGGGTTTTGAGGCTTACAGTTTTGAGGTTTAGGGGTTTAAAGTTTAGGGCTTAGGGTTCAGGGCTTAGGGTTTGGCATCTAGGGCTTAGGAGCTAGCGTTTCTCGACGGTTTAAGGCTTAGGCTTTGAGGACTCCAGGGTCTAGGGACGCACCCCAAAACCTGTTGCCGGTCTTTTATAGGGTTTAGGAGTTTAGGGGTTTAGGGTTTTTTATAACAACGATGAAATAGCAGAACTATGAAACAGGAGAGCAAGTGATGCATACCCTGGGGATCCGTGAAGTCTACAAAAAACACCTACTTTGGGACCTAAAGTCTGTTCTGCTTACCTACTTTGGGCTACTTGGACCGCTGGGGATACGCATATGTGTAAATTGTGTCAGGCGCCAGAACTTGCTCCCAGCCCCGGAAGATCGCCTTTTGTGGGGTGGGGGAGGGGTGCCTTTGAATTTAAACAGGTCTACGCAGAGGATCCCAAAACCATGGAATGGCCCTAGGGTTTAAGGTTTGGGCTTAGGGTTTAGGGTTTAGTGGTTAGGGTTTAGGGCTTAGCGTTTCGGGCTTAGGACTTAGGGTTTAAGGCGCGAGGCTCCTAAGGATCTTACACGCCTCACTCGGGCAAACTCCCATAAACGACCATCCCTTTCCTTCAATCTGATGATCAACGCAATCGCTACCACCGTCCGATCCGGGTACGACTTATCTCAATCACTGCCTCCCTGAGGCCTAGTGCCATGTATGTGTAAAAAACATGTAATCCCCGTGTCCATTGTTCCCCTCTTTCCTCTCCGTTTGATTTTCCATTATTGGGATAGCATCCCTAAGCCCTGAACCCTGAATAGTCGAGGCGTGCAAAACGCTAAAGCCTTAAGTGATCCTAACCTGAACTTCCAAAAATATCCCCAAAACAGACCCGTAGCCTCTCCAACCCTTCACCTTAATATCCTAAGCCTTAAACGTATAACTCTGTCCTCCTTGGGCTCTTCCTTCTTTTCTTCCTTCTCCTCCTTCTTCTCTTCCTTTGCCTCACCTCCGGCGTTCCTTGGCTCCCACCCTAAGGGTCCATGTACCCAGTATTTAGGTACTTGGGATATTGGTAATACTAATTATAGTACAGATTCGGGTTAAGTATATGAATATTGGGTACTTGGACCCTTAGGGCCAGAGTGTTGCATCCGGATTTGTGGCGTAGAGGCTCAGGGACCCGACACACAAACATGCTGACCACGTCCTGTTGGTGAATTCCATATTGTATCAGGGTCCCAGATGTCTTCAGCA
The DNA here is from genome assembly GCA_905231905.1 of Symbiodinium pilosum. Classification (NCBI taxonomy): domain Eukaryota; class Dinophyceae; order Suessiales; family Symbiodiniaceae; genus Symbiodinium; species Symbiodinium pilosum. Next base: position 88,809 of record CAJNIZ010017613.1, read on the forward strand.
GCTTGGTACATGCAATTCGTCGGAGCCCTATAACCATATGAATTCTGCCACTTAGCAGCAACCAAATGACCAATCTCTCTTGGCAAGTAGGAAGGTAGCTAAGGAGATAACATGCCAGGAACACCATGCACCAGGCTTCCAGGGCGCTGTTTTAAGGCTTGCTGATAAGGAACTTTAATTAAGTTACTGCAATGAGGCATCCCTATTACTTATCATTTACCCATCTTTTGGCAACACCATGTAAGCACCTTAACAGCAACCCACTTCATTAAGGGCGGAAGAGTTGTTGCTGTCATGAGGCACAGCTACAAAGGCAACGAATGTCAAACAAATCGAGAATGATGTCCTGTGTGCGATGTGTGCAGAGGTCTCTCGAAGTAGGGGGCCCCGTTATAGACCCCCTGATACTGGGATCCAGATTATGGGAATGGGGCGCCCCTACCTCAAAGCTTTCAGTTAGGCTACCGGATTTGCGGTAGGATCTTTCACGTTAAAACCTCCTTGAGCCCAGACTCTTGTACTTGGCCAGCTCTTTCTCGACACCTGCCGCGAAGTCGTCCTCCTTCTTCTCCAGACCCTCGCCTTTTGTTTCTTTTGGGTAGTGTAGGGTTCCTGTAAAGGGTCACTGGGGTTCAGTAGGGTTTGGAGTTGGGGGGGCCTTATTATAATCAGAAGAACGGGAAATCAAATCGACAGGAGACAGGGACTTTATACTAGTAATTGATCAGGCCTGAAGTTCTGCGAAAATGTTGACCGCATCTTGTGCCCTATACAACTTTTATTTACGGAGGCTTGAGGGTTTAGGAGCTCGGGTTTAGGATTTAAGGTCTTCGGCTCAGGATTTAGGGTTCAGGCCTAGGGTTAAGGCTTAGGATTTAGGCTTTTCATGGCTTTCGGTATCAGGACAGCTTTGGCATACGAGCTACACTCTAAACTCCTAGCATGCCCCTCAGAAATCCCTATAATGCTCCCCTACATAGTTCCCCATATTACCCCCTGTATGCACTTTAGATCATAGCTCATATGTATAGCAGTCAACAAGTTGATACCCGAAGTGCATCCTAAACCCTAAACCCCTGAACCCTAAACCCCTAAACCCCTAAACCCTACCTAAACCCTAAACCCTATGATCCTAAACCCTAGGATCCCTAAACCCCCAGCATGGGGCCCGGGTGTGGGCCCTTAACCCTTGGAATCCCTACACACCTAAACCCTGAACCCTAAGCCGCATCTAGTATATGGGGGTTTCCTAAAATTAGGGGTACCTTTTTGGGGGTCCCCATAATAAGGATCATAGTATTTTGGGTCTATATTGGGGTCCCCCTATTTTATAAAACTACCATATACTCTCTAGGTACCTCTTATCTATATAAAAGCACACCCTTAAGGGCCCTTAGAATCCACCAATTCCAGCTCAGGGCCCCTATAAGAGGCCCATACTTACAAGCTTAGACATCCTAGGGGCACAAAGCCTTCACCTGTCGTTTGGGCAAGTGCGGTTACCAAATCCCTCTAGAAGGGTTTAAAGTGTACCTAAACCCCAAAAGTAGGTAAAATAATGGCCCAAAACCCAACATGATACCCCAAAAGGCCATTATTCTACATACCTTTGGGGTCCAGGTAGGGTTGAAGGTCTAGGCTGGGTTTTTTGGATATCGGTGTCCGGGGGGTAGTAGGGCTAGAGTGGACCCCTCCGAAAGCTAAAGCACCTCTTAATGGTGGCCTGCAGAATTTTCGAAGTCACATCGGAAACTGCAATCCCTCCAGGGGCTTTCCATCCATAAAGGTTTGTATTTAACAGAGTTGCGTCTAGGGATCAAGGTTTAGAGTTCAGCTTCTGGGGACAAAGTAGCGGTTCGACGAGAGAAGCCTGCAGAAGAACATGAAGCACGACGAGCATGAATTCATTGTGATTGCTGGGCGAAACTTTGCATGACCACATGATAGGCAAATCTTCGGGAATGTGGCAGGAAGCGTAATCTACTTAAGACCCCGCTGCTTTTGGTGACTCAGCCTAAAGCCTCAGCTCGGAACCCTATGCCCCAAAACCTGAACTCTAGACCCCAAACCCCTGGATCCGTCACCTCGTAACCCTGAATACACCTAAAACCAAACCTCTCACCCAGAAACAATACCCCTGAATCCAGAATCAAATCCCCCAACCGTGTGCTGAACATGCCGAGTCTCCCAAGCTCAGGCGCTGGAAGCGTCGCACGACCTCGGCTAACCGAAAGTGACCCCCTGTGAGCTACAGTCAATTGCTCATACAACTGTAGTGGACATGCGTTCTTCGTAGGAATTATATTAAGGACTATACTCGACTACCTGGGAACTGTTAACCCCTCGCAGTTCCTTGGAGCTCCAGGACGTCATCATCGGTTTTAATATGTCTATACACTGTTGCTGGGGAGTATTGCCCAGTGTACGCATCCGGTGGCAAAATTGGGAGGCCGTTTATTGTTACTGTTTTCAGTACTATTCTTATGATAAGTAGCATTACTAAAACCCTAAACCCCCTAAACCAC
>CAJNIZ010017624.1:7074-23528 GCA_905231905.1 Symbiodinium pilosum
CAGGTGGCGCAACTGGCGCAACTGGCGCAGCTGGCGCAACTGGGGCGGGATGGCGCACCTGGCGCAACTGGCGCAGGTGGCGTCGCATGGCAGGTGGAGCAGGTGGCGCAGGTCGCAGGCAAGGTGGCGCATTGGCACAGGTGCAGCTGGGGCCTGGCGCGGGTGGCGCAGGTGGTGCAGCTGGCGCGTGGCAACGGCGGAGCCGGCGCAGGTGGCGCAGGCAAAAAACCGGGTCGGTCTGGCCACGCCTTCCGACCGCACTCGAGTTTTAGGTCATCCCCTAACGATCTCATGCCCCACTAAACCAAAACCAGATTGCCAAGAGCCCCCAACCCCTCAAACCCGTATGGCACAGTAGTTTCCATAAATAGCGGGACTCCAATTTGGACCGCAGATTACGATAATCCTTGTGATAAAAACCCCTTAAACCCTAAACCCTAAACCCAGACCTTTAATTTTGAGAGACCTCTCGTGTGGCAAGAATGCCCAGGCACAAACGAAGGTGTGATAGGCCCTCCCTACAGATTCCTCAGGGTCCAAGGACCCAAATAGTAGGGGAGGCCCAAAAACTATAATATTCATGGTATTTGGGACCTAAAACCCTATTATTTGGGTCCTTGGACCCTCAGGGAAATCCTTCCAAGCTTCTGAACTCAAGCTCTTTTAAAATCCTAAGGAGTCCTTCTAAGGGCTTATTTATAGGTTCTAGTAGGGAACAAGGGAATATAACCCTACATTACTTCCCACATATTATATTCCCTTAGTCTCTACTAATCCTAAACCCTATAAGCCTTATCTTTAAAATCCTAAGGCGTCCCGGTAAGCCATCTAAGAGTCCCTACCTTGCAGGGAGCCCTGACTTGACCAACTAGTGCTTGAGAGGGAGCGGTTTAGGGTTTAGAGTGTAGGTTAGGGTTGGGAACTGCCCCCACCCAGTAACAGTCTATATTAGGTGTCCTATTAAGGGCTATATATAACCATATCATAATTATTATCCAACTGTTACTGAGGGAGGGCAGTACCCAAGGTTAGCGTTTAGAGTTTGGCTTTAGGTTTAGGGTTAAGGGTTGAGGGTTTAGATTCCATAGCAGTACTTGTATTTACTCCCCTGTCCTAAGCCTGAAGCGCTACATAACCAAGTTGCTTCCATGTTCGCATCGTTCCATCATTAAATATGCCATTACTGCAGTAGGACGAAAGTTCGACCTACTTGTCTTATGTCAGACCGTCACATCAAGCCGACCCCCCTCTCCCCTGTAGACTCCTCCACTGAGCACCATGGGGATTCCACCGGGAGCTTATGGTATAAATCCAAAACGGGGTAACAAGTCACTTCGTAACATGGCCCATGTCACGCGCTGCTTTTCTACATGCCGGTTCTCCTCTTAAGCCCCACAGCCCCAGTAGGTCGAAACTTTATTCCTGGCGATGTAGTCAGTCCCCACTCCTTGTAGCATGGTATAGCCGCACTCCCCCTATACTTTGGCGACGCTATGCCCTACTGTGACCGTGATAACCTGAAACATATTCATTTGCCTTCTCCCCTGAAACCCCAAACACTGGTCCATAAACCCTTGGCCTGAAACCACCAAAAACGCAAATGTAGACCCGTGATTAATAAATCCCCTCCTTTTAAGGGCCTCATAAAATTGGGATCCCTATTCTGATTCTCATTAAGGGGAGGGGAGTTATTAATCACGGGTCTACATTATCCTTTTTCCCTCACGGGCATCAGTCCCATGAGACAGGAGCGAGCTGCCATGGCTGAGGAGCTTGGGCTGCCGAGCAGCGTCTTCCAGACCCAGACATGCAATCCCTGGACTCCCTTCTGGGATTTATAGGGCTTAGGGCCTTCTAGTTCGGGGCTACATAGGGAATAGTTTGTATGTTGGGATTATTTATAGGGGGTATTAGAAGAGAAATTGGAAACTACTATAGTATGTTGGGGGTTCTATTGGGATGTTAGACTGATTGGGATTAGTAGGGTATGAGAGAGCCCCAGTAAGTCCATAGGTGGTACGAAGTAACGAAGCGTCTGCTCATCGTTGTTGGTAGTGGTCGTGGTGGAAGCAGTTGTTGTTGGTGGTGTTGGTGGTGATCGTGGCGGTGATCGTGGCGGTGATCGTGGCGGTGGCGGTGGCGGTGGCGGTGGCGGTGGCGGCGGCGGCGGTGGTGGTCGTGGTGGTGGTGGTGGTGGTGGTGGTCGTGGTGGTCGTTGTGGTCGTCGTGATGGTGTTTGTGATGGTGGTCGTGATGGTGGTCGTGATGGTGGTCGTGCTGGTGGTCGTGCTGGTGGTCGTGATGGTTTTCATGGCGGTGGTCTCGGTGGTGGTGAGGGCGGGGGCGAGGGGAGGTGGGCGGTCGCTGGGGGCGGTGATGGCGGTGCCACCGCTGCACCCCCTACCTACCAGCATTATGTGGCAGCACAACAATGAGCGATGTTTAAGCGATTCGGCTTGGTGCAAAAACGCGAAAATTCGCGAACTTTTCGATTTTTGGATGATTGGATCGTGGGCCGTGAATTCGAAAATGCAACAGTTTGGCTCGAGGAATAGCATCTGGAAAATGAACCTGTTATGCGAAAGTTTTTTTTTTGCGACAGTTTGGGAAATATGAGGAGACTCGATTTAGTTGACCTAGCCTTTGGGTTTTCCGTACGTATCAGCTGCCCTGTACTGCGCTTCTTTGCAGGGGGATTGCCATACTGTGTCGTATTGCTATAGGGCCTGGGGATATGCCAGGCTCGGTTTGGGGGTGTAGATGCTTAGGGGCGAGGGTTTAGTGACCTCACCCAAAAACTTTGCATGTATGGGAGGGTGCCAACGTATTCTGTTGAGACGGCATTTCGTGATCTTGTCAGAGCTCCTCTCACTGTAGCTTAGCAACTGCACCAGGGTGATATAAAGGGTCTACGTGGATGAGATTAATAGTACCCGTGCACGATGTAGTGCCTGCTGAGTCTCCCAAGTATACTGTATAAGCACCCAAAGAAGCTATAAAGTTTGATATGGTTAAGTCCACATCACATCAGCGTGCAGCGATCGGTTTACGCAGAACCCAGGACAGCTCCAGATTCTGAGCTGCTGCTTGGCTGCTATGGCGGTTTCTTCAATTCTTACCAGTGCAACAGATCTCGAAACTGGGGCTTCGTTATAGCAGGAATCCATTGAGAACAATTTCTTGGGAATGCTGAGGCGGCGCAGGGGAGCACAAGGCTGCATTTGGGCCGTTTCTCGGAGGAACCTTCGAAAGGCTCTCTGGCACACCACTGAGCCTCAGATGGTGTTGAGCATCGGGTTCCTATCTTCTTGAGCTTTGCGGTGCAACAGGCTACTTTCTCCAAATTTGCTTAACTCGCAAGAGTTGAGGAATCAGGCGTCCCGGCACATGGCATAGCTCCCTCTGGATGGGCCGAGGTAACACCAAAGGAAGACTGTGTGCCGGGCTGCTCAGCCGTGTCTTTTGTGGGTTGTCAGGGGATCTTTCGCCAGCCAAGGACCTAGTTAAGCAAGGGAATCGTAGTCGACATGCTTACAGCCTTCAGCACAGCACTGACTAGACAAGGTTAGGGTGTCTACATGAAAGCTATCGGTTTCTGGCATGTACGCAGCCATGAAGTTGAGAACTGTTCACATGATCCTGAAAATGCGCATAGCTCCATAGCGCTGGGGTTCATAATGTGTGTCCTGGCGGAGTGGGCATGCTAAAGGTTTCGTTTGTCTGGAGAACTCCAAAGCCAGAGTCACACACCCCCTGTCCTGTAAGTGTTGTACTTAGCCGCTGCCTGCAAGCCTAAAATCCCATGATGCAAACCCCTGATTAAGAAACCCCTTGTTTCAGTGCCTTAAAACTAGGATCCCTATTATAATCCCTATTAAGGAGAGGGGGTTGATCAATCGCGGGTCTATGTTACCATAGCAAGCCGAGGTTTCTGGGACTATCACATAGTGGATGGGAAGGAAACGGCGGTGTACGTCAGCGACGATGGCGTTGCCAACTACGCATCTGGGTGGAAACGTTGACATTCAAGGTTTGGGAATGCCTCACAGTCACGGCTTGCAGATGAGTAAGGGAATCTCGAAATCAGCCTCGCATGTTTTTTGTGTCTGTGACTGGGTCAATGTCAACAAACGACGGAGGGTCTTGGCAGACTGTAAGGGTAGACCATCGCAGAAAAAAGCCATGGCATACAGACATCTATCTGCAGCATAATTACGCCAGTTGTGCAGGAAACCGGGTAGATGGCCAATAGTTTTTGGGCGAGAAGTCAACGCAAACCGTCTTCATGTAAAACTTCTACACTGGAGCCCCTAGAATCCCCACAGTCGTATTCCCAAAACATGTCGAAACATTCCATGACAAATCAGGCATATTCGGACCATTGTTCGTACCTGGAACTGGCTCCTCTGCAGCATTTCGCCTGAGCGTGACGTCATCCACCTTGTTGGAGCTCCTCTTGCACCAGCACGGTGCTAGCAATGCATATCCCCCAACGCCGAAAGTAATTTTGTCCTGCAAGCCCTACGCGTTGGCTGGTAAAAAGTCCTGAAATTAAGGCCCCACCCCCCATATCTCTAGTTCCAAGATGTTCCAAGAGCAAATGCACAGCCCTGTATAGTCTGCTGCTCCTGCTGTGACGTATCAAAAATCAAGACACGGCTCCAGATAGCGCTTTCGAGCTTTCCATAGCAAAGCACAAGCAAAGGTTCAGTTCCTTTCCTGTCTTCCTGCTGCGCCGGTAACCTTCATCGCTCCATTGGCAAAGCCTGGCCCCTTCGGCTACGACGCTTGGAGATTGCAAGACAGGTTCGGGTTTGCACTTCAGACTTTCCCCTAGTCATTAAACCTATATGGTCCCCAATATAACCGTCCTTAAGGAGTTTATATGTTCCCCTATGTAACACAGTTTAAGGAGTTTATATATTCTTCCCTTATATAACCCCCTTTAAGGAGTTTATAGATCCCCCTATATAACCCCCTTAAAGGAGTTTAAATTATAACTCAGTTGAAGAGCCTGAACTCTCGGTCCCCTAAGGGCCTTTATTAATGCCCAAAGAAAAACTCTACATAAACACCTTTTCCATTAGGCTGATGTTCCTCCATATATGTATATATATATATAGAGTTTAGGTTGAGAGCTGTTCCCAGCAGAGGCGTTGCAGGCTGGATGCAAAAAGGGCTTAGGTTGCAGGGGTCATCGTATTTGTGTTGTTGCTCGAGTATTCCTACAGGCCGCAATACAGTTAAGATTTGAGCCTCTCGTTTCCAGGGTTCATTCCAGGCATTCTCTTCGCTCTTTAAGAGCTATGATCTGGGACTTCAAAGTCACAGGGGGGCTTCTTTCGAAAGCGTTGACCATGGGGCCTCTTTGTTGGCGAGCTTAGTCCTAGGTTTCTTGGATCTACGGGTCTTTAGTGGGAAGGCTAGCTTGCGCTCTTGCATACGGGGTGTCAGGTCATGGTAGCCCTCAAGAGCAGGTGCAAAAGCAAAGGCCGTTTGCTGTGTGTAGTCTGAGTGCCGTAGTTCACGTGCTCTTGGACAAGAAATGTAGAGGGGAGGGTGACGGGGAGGAAGAGCGGAGATCTAGGATGGCGTTAGGTTGAGTTTATGATAGGTTTAAGGTGAAAATAAATTGATGGGTTTCCTCACCAGCCAGAATCTCATTTAGAATACTGGCTGACGCAGCACTTACTTTGCAGGATGGCGAGGTGGGCCTTTGGGCAGCATTTTGCGCACTTTTTCGCTTTGTAGTAGGGGCCCTGAATTTTAAGCCGTCCTCCCAGCAAAGTTTGACATGTACACTTTACATGCATGCATCCATCCATCCATCCATCCATCCATACATACATACATACATACATACATGCACACACACACTCTCATATATGGATACATGCACGCCCCTCTCTTCCTACACACGCAATTGAAGAGGGATAGCTCAGGCTTGCAGCGACTGATGCAGGAGGCAGGTGTTCCCTCTGTCAGGTGCCTTGGTTGTTGTTGAATCAATTTTTTCATGTTCATAGGTGCCGAAAGCACCAAGTTTAAGAAGGTCACGCAAGCGTTTTTATCACGGTAATCAGCACAATTGGTCTCTACAGACTTCCACCGCACCCTAAACCCTACACCCCTAAACCCTAAACCCCTAAACTGAGTAAGCCCGGGCCGCCGAGCAGGGCGAGCGCAACGAAGCCAGCAAGGCGAGGCAGCTCCGGAGCACCTGTCGACCAGGTGGGTGCAAGGTTTTGGGCTGGGGCTGGCTCGAGGGTTCTTGTCTCTCAGCCCACTCCTGGTTCTGAGCAGACAGGGCCTGAGGGGGCCCAGTTGAAATCGCTCCGGTCAACGGTGGGTTACTTGCCAGCGACCACTCGTTCAGGATTGGAGACGTCCAGCCAAGGCTGCGTACGCGAGCCAGACCCAAGCCCAAATCTTGCACCCGTCTAATCTGGACAGACCGGTTCAAGGCTTCAAGGCCTCCAGGCAAGGCTCAATCTCAAAAACGCAAGAAGCCTCGAGCCAGACCCGGCCCAAACCTTGCACCCGCCTGGTATAGACAGAAAAGACAGATAAGAAGCTCGTACAGTTCGGGGCGCGCGCCTGGGTGCTATCAGCACCGCCGCCCCCTCCATGAGACACCCTAGACCCTAAACCCATTTCAATCTTCAAGGTACATGGACATGGACCAGGGCGAAGTACGCAAGCTCGACGTTGAGTCGCAGAAGGTTGTTTTTGTAGTAGTTTTTCAGGGCTCTACCAGGGGCTGTATGTGGGGTTGCAGGGCTATATAGGGGTTATATAGGGGGAGATATAGGGGTATATAGGGGATGTATAGGGGGTTATACAGGGATGATGTCGTGTTCAAGGATGGTGGTGGGTGGTGTTGGTGGTGCTGGTGCGATGGTGGCCATGGCGGTGGCGTGGTGGCGGTGGTGGCAGTGGTGGTGGTGGCGGCGGTGGTGGTGGTGATGGTGGTGGTGGTGGTGGTGGTGGTCATGGCAATGGCAGTGGTGGCTGTGGAAATGTCCGCGGCGGTGGCGGTGGCGGCATGTTGGTGATGGTTAGAGAGGACAGTCACCCAAATGCCAGCAATAGTCGTATGTAGGAGTAAAGGCACTGTGAATACTGTCGCTCGCATTCTTTCGCAGGTGTCGTTGTTTGTTGAACACGGTTTTGTCATGCCCCACATCCAGACTACTGGCTGCTGTTTGCCCCACTGTAGAGCAGCTCCTGTCGGGAGGCTTCCTCTGTGTTTGTTATAATTTCTTAAGGGCTAGAGTTCACTGGCGGCCGTACCGTGTTGGTTTGCAGCTAAGATCTACAGAAGATCACATCCGCTACCTTTGGGGCCATTCGAAATTAGAAGCACAGCATGTCATTGTGCTTCGTATGTAGTTTTTGATATTGTGGTTTCGGAGTCGGTTCTCTTTGGGTCTATTTGCCCTCGAGAGGAACTGCGCTTAAGCTGTTTGCTTGAGTATGGGGTGAGGACAGGAAGCGTGCACAACCAGATGGCGGCCGCGACGACCTCGCACAAGGAGATGACGGCCAAACTCACCACACGCAGGTGGATGATGCCCAGAATGACACTCTGCAGACTGGCCAATTGCAACCCGATGGCGTGCACAATGACCCGGCGAGTGAAACCGTACCAGAGCAGCGCGCTTCTCGGTAGGAGTCATGGGTCTGACTGAGATTTACGCCACAGGGTTGAGGAGCGGGCTGACCGGCTGACCGGCCTCGCAGATGAAGCACGGCCCGGGGGTCGCTTGACTGCTTGTACATCCCAGCTTTCTGTGTAGGGGGGGCCAGCTGGACAAGCGGACAGGCAGAAAAAAGCGTGAGGAAATCTGAAGCCGATGTCGGTGTCAAGTGTTCACGGCTCTTGATGTAAGCAGCAGCTGCCATGAGCAACTCGCAGTGGCAGCAACAAAGTTGGTGGCGCACTTCAGGGCAAAACACTGCATACTTGATGCGCAAAGATTCTTGAAACAACGCCTCCTTTGTGATAGACATGATCGATTTCCTGGCCTTGCTTGTCTTTTTGGCACGTAGCAATCCTCCCGCCAATCCTGCTGCAGCGGACTTTGGTTTATAGTTCGTTTAGTGTCTAGCGGGAGTGGGAACTCATGGAACTCGCTCATCTTTTCTGAAAGGCACGTCCTAATGCAGGATTGCGCATCCCCTTTAAGGCCACAAACTCCTGTTTACCACCAGGGCCAATGGCCGAAAGTATTGGGCTGCCTGACCTGACCCTGAATCCTTCCAAACGCCTTGCCCCTAAACTAACCTTAATGCTCACAACAGTTGCGGCAAGCCTGAAGGTGTGCTGCACGAACGAGAGCCAGGTGAGAGGGAGTCCGGTCCATCTAGGGTTCAGGCTTAGAACCAGGGATTGCAGGCTGGTTCACCTGGTGGCCTTTGGTTGGGGGCTTTGGATTCGAGATGCCTGTTTTTGCGGCTGCCTGCAGTTAGATTTGCGGTGCGCTCGGAATTTCTGGCTAATGCTTTTGGTTCTGTGTTCAGACTACGTGGGAGTTGGGCTCACGATTTGGAGACAGTATTGCCGCACGATGCCCATGTAATCCGTCTGTGTGCCTTGTTGTCAGTACCCCCATCTGATACGCTTCCATGGGGGCCCTAACCTTACATATAGCCCCTTGTCCACAAACACCACTCCCCAAAACGCACAACCCTTCGCCCCAAACCTGTGGCACGGATTATCTCTATTATTACTGAAGGTCCTGCACGACCTGAGAATACTAGAATGCCGTTATGCCCAAGGTAGCAGGTACTCAAGGTTATGCAAGATTTTGGGGTTTGCATAAAAAGGGGCGCCCAGTCGGCCCCAACATAAACCCCAAAATACTACAATCCTAGTTATAGAAAGGGACACCTTTTTTTTGAAATTCCTGCCTTCAATCTTACCCCTATCACGAGTTCCTTGCATGCGAGTTGCCTCTGAAGCCTTCGATGCCCCTGGCGGCCTCCACCGTGCCTCGGCCAAGTCACAAGAGGGGTCCCACTACTCCCTTGGGAATGTTTCATTGTAGTAGAACCCCAACGGACCATCAAACAAATGTTTGTTATAGGCCTAAAGGGATTATAGATTCGATCCCCTTGTATCACTAGGAGTTGCGTTCAAAACTGCCGTTTACGTTAATTTAGCCTAGGCATCTAGGCGATAGTTGCTGCACAAAAAACCCTGAGACCGGTAGGGGACCTGAACCTCAAACTTACTTCATCCAGGCTAGGGTTGTGAGAATATCCAGGGGAGAGCCGAATAGAGGACGTTTTAATTCAACACATAGAGGCCAAAGAAGTGATGTTGACGCCTTTAGTGTTGAGGGTTCAGGGTTTAGGTGTTAGGGCTTTGGGTTGCAGGGATGAGGGAACACCTAGGGTTTTGGGTTGAGTTTTCGAACTAGAGGTTCCCATAAATGCTCCCAAATAGAATGCCCCTCCTTACTGGCACGCCTCCACCCCCCCCTACAAATTCCCTCTTTTTCAAGAGTTTAGGGTTTGGGGTTGGCCTGCAACTGAAGTACTTCAATCCTGGCAGCTATGGTTTAGGGTCAAAGGTAGGCTCTTTGCAGTTGACTTGGTGGTCCAGGATCCGGCCCTTAGACTCTATGTGGGGGTCATATAGGCCATGCGTAAACCTTTATATATACATGTATGTATGTGTATATACACGTATGTATGTGGGCTGCATAGGTTTCAGAGTATCGCATCCCTTAATAACAACGGAGAACCAAAGCGAAAACAAAATGGAGCACTACATGGAAACTGTGTATGTAGTGGTTTACAATGGAAATTGGGCTCGCGAAAAATTAGGGTACCATTTTGGGGATCCCAATAATGAGGATTCTCGTACTTGGAGGTCCATATTGGGGTCCCCCTATCTATGGAAACTACGTGGGTTGCAAGGCGCTTAATTAACAACTGGCCTTGAAGCAAACGTGCTCTAGCTAGCCCTCCTGATGGAATTCTGGCATTGCTGTCCTGATTCTGCCACCCTGGCCACAAAAAGAAGCGCAGTACAGTCACCATCCCACGAGCGTGTCTCACAAAACGAAATTGAACGGCAACAGTAGTAATTAGCAACCATGCATGCATGACAATAGCAACAGAAAGCAAACACGGGAAACTGAGGCAAGCTTCACAGGTCAGCTTTTTGCATTTTGCTCTGACATGGGGTTTGCGTTGTGGGGCGAGCATTTCTGCTTTAAGGTTCCCGCTTCTCCTGCGTGATCTATAGTCTAAACTCCTTACCCAGGCTGAAAAGGGATTATATAGGGGAGAAGATGAGCGTTATTAAGGGGGATACTAGGAGTTTAACATACACCTAACTCCGCAAAACCTTGCGCCCTGGAGGGAATGAATCTTATAGCAGTCCGTATGTACCTCCCAGAATATGGTAGTTTCCATTTTGAGTGAAGTAGAGGCTCAGCAACCTCAAGTTCCCATGGCATTTCATTGTTCCGCGGTATGCCCCTCGCCTGAGATGGGAAGCAAAAGTATTGTTTACATGGAAGGTGGCAGGGCTACTTCTTTAACTCCCTGCTAACCAGAGGTAAGCCCAGACCTTGACTCCCAGATTTTGAAGCCTAAGGAGAGGCGACAGGAGAAATGGCTGCACCTGGGTGTCTGCTTAATCCCGTCATACTGATATTGAAGCCCCTCCCCTGATACAAAATGTTGCCATATTAATACCATAATGGGATTGTAGCATGTGGGGCGGCTAATGTTAGGGGGAGGGGAGTGATAAACCTTAGGCTGGTGCTTCACCAACTTTCGTCCTTCTCATGGGGTCCCTAAAGAACGAGTCCTTACATGTGGGGTAAAGATTCAAGTTGCGTTTAATTTAGAAAGCTACCATCAAAGTCAGGGTGTCACACTATAGTCAAGACTTTTCGGCACACGTTCGTGTTGAATGGCAAGACACATCTTGCTTTGTATTTTTCCTCGAAGCTTACTGTTCTGCTTCCCAGTATTTTCGTGGTCGTTCGCATCCTTGCTGCGGGGCTTCATGCTTACATTGCCATTCTTGCTGCTGCTGCCGCCCCTGCTCCTGCTCCTGCTCCTGCTGCTCTTGCTGCTCCTGCTGCTCCTGCTGCTGCTGCTGCTCCTGCTGCTGCTGCTCCTCCTGCTGCTCCTGCTCCTTCTCCTGCTGCTCCGTCTGGCAGGGCTGCTGCAGCCGCCGCCCAATTTCTTGCTTCCAGCGGCTGGTTGTGCCGTGAACTCTTAGTATAGGCTCTGCTAGCTTGAGTGGAACCACCACTGCCGCACGACACCCCACCCCCAGTCCGCCACCGCCGCCACTGCCACCGCGAACACGATCACTACTACCACAACAGCAGCACCAACAATTACCACTACGACCACCACTCCCCCTTCTGCTGCTGCTGCTAATTGTAGTGCCGCGACTTGAATTTCTGTTTGTTTGAGCGCTATATCTCTTGTATTATGAGTGGTGTTTTAAGGTTGACATGCTGAATGTCCTTAGTTGTTACAGGTACGGAGCTTCAGCATTCCAGCTGTAGCGGATGCCGGGGCCGATGCTGCGCCCAGTGCTGCCGGCGATCCGGCAGGCGTGTGGGATTGTATTTGCAAGCTATATGCTTTCAAGAGCCTATTAATCGTCATGGGCTTTCTTTGTTGGGGAACACGTAGGGGGTCACATGGTTCTGGAGTAAGTAAGGGAAATGGGTTCGGAGTCAGGATGATATGTAGGTTTGATAGGAGGCTGACTAGTCACGAACGTCTTTTCCACCTAGCCAGGGCCTGTCCTCATGTTCCTCTAAAGTATATGAAGTGGGCCTTCAACTGTAATCGAAACACTGGATGGCATAAAGTCTATGCATACTTGATTTGTCCTAGTATGGCGCCCATGAGCACCCCCGCAAGGCACAAGGTCGTCCTCAATGGACAGGATTTTTAGTAGGTTCCTTACTAGGCTTCATCAGGGGCGTATCCCCAACCCCACTGAAGAGTGGTTGGAGGACTCGCTTGTCACGCAAGAAACCTTGCCTCCTTTCCCCAAGGTTTGGGCCCTTAGTCCCTGACCTGAACGACTGAACTCTAAGCCCAGGGCATTACGCGCTGTGCCGTCAACCCTGCGAGACTGTAGCATCTCCTCATGCCGTGCTTCGTCAGAATAGTGCTCAAACCCAAATCATGAAGAATGAGTCCCAGGCCCTTTTTGCAAAACGCAAGCTACACTCCGAGCCATATCCCTACAGCATTCGTGCCGTAGACTTCATAAACCTCGAGCGGCGTTGTAGAAACCCTGATGGAGTCGGCCAGGCTATGCTGAAGCAACGCCAGCCCCCGTGGAGTCCAATGAAGAAGCGCCTTGGTCGAAGGCTTCAAAAATGGCGAAAGCAGATGCTAGCTTGAACATAGGGCTCTTCATGGTTGTTTCCGAGAAGATAGTTTGCAATGGACTTTTCCTGCACGAGGAGGGGGCCTGCAGGCATTCTGTACGGGTGTTGCTGGTTGTGTAGGGCTTTCATAGGAATTTGATTTGGGGAAGAGCATGAGATCTGCAACCACGCGGCACTACCTACAACTACAAGCCTGGACCCCTGCGTTGCACCAAAATGAAAGGTATGTGCATCACTGAATGCTGGGCTTACTTTGCGGAAAATTCTGCCCTTAGGGTAAAGTCATGGTGCCCTGCGGCCGGATCGATAAGAAGCCGTTCGTGCTTCAATCAATCTTGAGAAGTCAGGCTTTGAACTCCAAACAGCCTAAGTAATTACCCCGGATCCTGTTGCCAGACAGCCCGAAAGGCAACCTATGGAGGTTCTTCACTCCTTTTTGTCCATGATAGCAGCTTTGGACATTCAGAAGCCCTACTGTTCTGTCAAGGTTGACATCTAGCAGTGGCACTCATGCTAGTCTTGGCCAGACAGAGAGAGAGAGAGAGAGAGACCGCTCTCTCTATCCGTGATGTGTTGTGCCACTCGTCAAGGGAAATGCCAGATGCTGCAATGTGCTGCAGTGCCGAACATGTGCCATATTCCACTCCAGCGTTTCCCTCAGGTGACACTGTAGTAAGATCGTGTATGGGGGATTGGGATAGACGAGTACCGCTGATGGGCATTACTCCAAGGGGAGGCTGTGGAAACTTCGCCCCAAACCGAGTATAGACCTTGCCAGTAGAGCAGGGAACGGACGAGGGGAAAATGTTCACCACCCGATTGAGTAGAGAAGAAGCTCATTGCTAGGTGAGCATGAAAAGTGCGTGGAAGATGTAATGTCCGTGTTTCTTGTTGCTATGCTCACCCTCCAATGCGTGGTATTCCGGGCCTTTCAGGGTTCCCGCATAGCCTATAGAAGAAGGCGAGAGAGAGCACAGTGCGGGCCCCAAGAGTTTGTCAGGCCGGACATGTTGAGTTGAGCTAGCCTGATAACTCTGTGTACAGAAGTAGCCATGGATGGTATCGAACCCTTTTGGGCAGGAATTTGATCAATGGCGTTTTTGTTGCTATTCTCCAAAAACGGAAGACAGGGGCAGCAATGGCGCAACAGCAAGAGTAGAGAAAGTAATAGCAATAGAGATAATGAAAAAAGGAGGGCGAAGAATGCCGATGGAAAGCAGCGGTTCTTGTCCGGCTTCCTGTCTCCACGATAACCGATTGTGCTAGGCATGAGATGAAGAAGAAAGGAAAGATGAGCCGGAACAGCACTGAACAGTACTGGGTTGCTATAAAGGAACTTAAATTAAGTTACTATATTGGGGAAACCCTATTATTTACTGTATATACCCATTATGGTAACTTAATTTAAGTTCCTTAACAGCAACCCAGAGTAGCAAGAAGGTCTTCCGCGCATCTTCTGGCATGAGCCCGGCAAGGAAACGACAGCCCTGCAGGCGACCTGGGGGACGGTTCAGGGCCGGCCTCAGGCTTCAGGCCTTAGGGTAACCCATTAGGGTAATATTAGGGTTATATTGGGGTTATGTTGGGATAGTGGCTATATATTTGGGTTATTTAGAGTTGAATTCAGGATTGACATAGAGCTTGAAGGTGCAAGCTTAGGTAAGCAGTGGTATCAGGCGTCGGATGGGAGTTCAGGGTCTGGGAGCCTAGTTTAGGTTTGTTTCAGGCTTTCAGATTTTGGGGCGCTTGGCTTAAAGCAAATCCAGCGTTTTGAGTCCGGAGTGCGAGGATGCATGGCAGCAAGGGGCTGCGTGGGCTTAATTATGCCGCCTGTAAATCTTAAACTAAAGCTCAAACCCTAAACCCTAAATGCTTGTTCCGTCATTGCGGCCTTTAGCAGACTTGTAAGGGCTCTACATTCGCACTTCAGTGCGCAACAGGAGGGCCTTTTTTGAAAACCCTGGCCCCTGCATGGGAAGTATGGAGGTCCCCGGGGCCCCAAGCTCCACAAAAACAAACCAAATACCTTTGGACCTAACAGTCTAGAAATGTTCCTTCCCTTCATTGGGCCCTAAAGTCTAGACACTTTGCTTACGTTGGGCCCTAACGTCTAGACATTTTGCTTACGTTGGGCCCTAGCGTCTGGATGTTTTACGTACGTTGGGCTATTTGGGTTGGGTCATTGCCCCTCTCAGTAACTGTCCTTAAAGGGGCCTTATTAAAGGGGTTCTTATAACTCCTATAACCCATTGCGGTAACAGTTACTGTAAGGGGGAATGACCCCATTTAAGTGACTGTTGATGTCATGCTATCCATTTAGTCTGGCACGCCACGAGGGAGGTTGTGCCTGAAGGCTAGCATTTGAGAGCTACAACCGGAGTGGAAAAAAGCTGGAATTTTGGGTAATACCATTAGCCGCATACAATCCCCAAATAATCGTGTTTATAGTAGTGTCCATTTCTTTTGCCCTTTTTTTCCGTTGGTTTTTTCATTGTTTGTGTCTCTTTCTCCCTCCCTCCCTCCCTCCCTCTATCTCCCTCTCTCCATTTCTTTCCCTGCGCATTCAACGATCCCTATATAACCGATTAGGGAAGAGACAACGTACTCGTGCTCGGGATACTTAAGACAAAACTGCAAGGCAGCACTTGAAGTGCGTCAGGAGGGGAGCGGCAGCAATGGGTAGCAACGGGGGGCATAGCTCACGAACAGGACATGAATATATCTACCCCATAGACTTGGTAGTCCCTTGCCACCGGTTGGGGCGTGGGAACCTCCTTCAAAACAGGTACGGCAACACCTGCTATCGCTCGAGTGCAGAGCACCTAAACCTGATACTCGGCCGTTTCAGGTTGTGTCAGGCCAAAAGGACGTTTCAACATTCGCCACTTTTGGTAGGTGCAGCATGTCCCAAGTATGCATCGTGAATAGCGCCCCTCAAATACCAACCCAATGCCGATGGAACCCAATACAATAGGCCGGAAGCGAGAAAACTTCCTTTCGTATAGGTTACCACCTACTTGTAGTCCATGTGATCCAGAAAAAGGCTAAAAGTGCGGGATCGCGGGCACGTCGAGGATTCTGTATCAGGTTATCGAGGGGTATGTGCAATGTGTGTTCAAGACACAGGGTCACGGTTGACATGGGAGATCTCCGGGCACGGAGTTCAGGGTTTTGGACTGACCGCTGGCCCACCCAACGAGGTCGAGGGTTGAGAGTGAAGCAGCAGTTATGTAGATCCAGTATGGGTTATATGGGGATCTTATTAGAGTATACCCCAAGCCATATTCTATCTACTTAAGGGGGACTGTAAGTTAAACCAGTTCTGAATTTGCTTGATTGAAGAAGTTAATGTTGGACTCATTAAGGATTTGAGGATCTAAAAAGTAGAGCTCCCAATATGGTACCCAAAAATTAGTTTTCTGGTGGAACCCTAAACTAAAAATTATTGGGTGATTCCTAGGAACCATTGAGGGGACCTTCTTTGCAAGTGGAAGTTTCCATAAATAGAATGGTTTCAATATGCGTAAACCCCCCGTGACCACTCCCAAAAAAATCGTTCTTCCCAACATTCTGGGGATGGGCGAGGCACAAGGTAAAGGTCTAGGGTTTAGGGCCTGGACTGCGGCATAAAAGTCCAAACTTCAGCCCAACCGTAAGCCTAAAACCCTAAACAAACCCTGAAATCTACAGTAAACACCCAACCCCAGAAGGGGGGGGGGGGAGCGCTTATAGTTCTACTTGGACTTGGACTTGCGGGATTGGGCTTTATGATGCAATTATAATTATACGGGGATTACAATACAGCACCATATGGGGGTTCAATTACCTTGCACCTCCAAGTAGGATCCAGACTATCAATGAACTTACCAAGCCCACGCAGTAAAACCACAAATCCAATCTATTTGTAGACTTTATCTACATGTATATGTATGTACGCGTATATAAACATGCATATATATATATATATCTATACAGGTGGGTATGTGTATACAGATGTGTGTGTATGCATGCATGCATGCATGCATGCATGCATGCATGCATGCATGTATGTATGGATGTATGTATGTA